>KK120237.1:0-27218 GCA_000611955.2 Stegodyphus mimosarum
ACAAAAGCTGAAAGTCGAAAAGATGGTGCAGCTGCTCTATTGATGGTCTCCTGTCTCCTGTCTATGTTAAACAACATTGCTACGCTTCTACATCTCAGCATTATTACATCAGTGCTTTCAAAAGTGTGCTTTCATATCATGACATATATATATATAGAGAGAGAGAGAGAGACTTCGATTTATCATAACGAACATGGGATATCTTGGTACATGTAAAACTTGTTTTGTTAAAAAAATTCTGAATTTCCTTTTCTGATGAACTCTAACGTTTCGCTTTGCAGTGACATCTTTTTGAGAATTTGTTTACATATTAAGCTGCTTCTGAAAGATAATACTGCAAGTTTTTCACTCTGTAATTAATAAAAAATTTAAGCTGATTTCAAGGATTTTAATAAGCTACTTACAAGAAATTCTTCAGAATCTCTATGCTGTTTACTCAGTGATTAATGAAAGCAGCTTAAGGTATTGACCCAGTGAGTGTGAACAGATCTGTATTAGAATATTTACTGATTGTCTTAGTTGAGAAGTCCGCGCTTCTGTATGTCTGATCAAATGGAAGCTTTTCCAATTTATTCTGGCTCCTTAAAGTACATTTATTTTATTTCGCAATATTAAATGATAAAAATTACTAAGAATGTTTCGCCGTTTGTTTCTTTATATCATTTCAGATGTGGCAAAAAAGCTATTTTTCAAAATATACGAGGTGTTCAAAAAACGTTCTATAAGATTTTCTTTTCTTAAATAATGATCTTAAAATATACTTCCAATTACAGTTTCTCATTAAACGGTGCAAACACTTTCAGAACTATGGATGAAAAGGTTCTGTAAATACAAAAGTGATAAATTTATTGTATTCGCTTAAAGTAAGGAATTAGTAGAATATTCAATGGGTTTAAAAGATAACTCGTTAAAGAAAACGTTATTAAAGAAAGGATGTTAAGGTAAAACAAAGTATTTCATGCATTTATGATGTAAATTTAATGGAAATTTTCAAAGAGAAATGTACTAATTTAGATGATTTATCCTTGCCTGTTACACACGTAATTCCAAAGCATTTAAAGAGATTTACCGAACAACTGTATAGAACACAAACTTTTTATTTTTGTTTCATCCTGGAAGAAACTATACTTTTTATAAAATTCTGAAATGGCTCCTTTAAAATATTTTAAGAATATTTCAGATAATCCTGTGTACAGATTTGGAATGTTTTATTTTTGATAAGCTATATTTCTTATAAAATTCTGAAATGGCTCCTTTAAAATATTTTAAGAGTATTTCAGATAATCCTGAGTAAAGATTTGGAATATTTTATTTTTTATTAATTACTTCATAAATAACAAATAAAAACTTATAAGGTTTTCGAAATCTCCCTACTCTAGCGTTGAATTTTATTTACAAACTTTTGCACCTCTTCGTTTTGACATTTTGCGTCGTTTATAAAACGGTGTTTCAGTTTTCAAATTGTTGCCACCAAATATTAGAGCATTGCATTATATTTAAAGAAAATAAATAATGAAGAATCTGCATGAATGTACGTATGTTTCTCACATTGTGATAAAACAACGGTCATCAAATTATGAAATAACGTAATTCTCCACTAGTATATGGGCATCTGCAAGCCCAAATTTGGAATTTGGAATTTGTTTTATTATCGATTTCATAATTTGTAAACATTTATCCAATTTTTATTAACAAACTCAACGATTTCAAAACGGACAACACTTGTACACACACACAAAAAAAAAAAATCTCCAGCGCGCGAGACTGTGTATTGTGAATTCTAAAGATATGCTCTATTAAATATGTTGTGATATTGCTGTTGAATTTGATTTTATGTTTTAAGTGCGAAGAATATGATATTTAATAAATAAAGGTAATACACAAAATGTTAACGAAACGCCGCTTTGGACGTAATATAAAATCTGAAAGCTATGCGATCTTTCTCTTATTGTTTATTTCTATGCGATTTTTCTATTATTATTATTTTTCTATTATTTATTGTGATCCTTTCTGGTTCAACTAGAACAACTACATCAAAATGTAAGAGAAAATTAATACTCGGAGTAATTCTAAGACTAACACAGCCGCTCATAATGTCTCGTAACATCTCTTCAGAAGTTGGGTCTGCAACCAGACGGAAATTAAGGTAACAGGATAGCCGTGTTTCCGAACTACATATTGAACAATTTATTATTTTCAAAAATTTAATTCACAATAACAAATTCGTTTACTTTTGCGTTTAACGCAGCTATTCATCAATGCAATCCAACCCCTACACAGCTATAAAAACAAGTTACACAAATCGGACTGATCATGCATTGCAAAGAAATCAACCGTGGAATACAATAATAAAAGTAAATGTTACAAAAGAAAGAAATCGACGAAAATCGAGAAATCAATCAGCAAAATTATTGAGAACTGTGCTACAATAATAGAATCAAAAATGCAATATTTTAAAAGTTATAATCATCGCAGAAACAATTTATATTACAAGTAGCACATACAATAAAATAGAAAATCCAGAAATAAAAATGAAATAAAGTAAATAATTTTATTTCAGACTGCTGCGAAATAATAAATTCTGAAGCTTTATTTTAGCTTATTTCATTTATAATAATTTTAGCACACACACTCATATGCATATATATAACATATAATGTGTGTGTGTGTGTGTGTGTGTGTGTGTGTGTAGTGCGTGTGTGTGTGCGTGTGTGTGTGCGTGTGTGTGTGTGTGCGTGTGTGTGTGCGTGTGTGTGTGTGTGTGCGTGCGTGCGTGCGCGATGGCTACATTAAGGAATAATTGGCAACCTCAAAACTGAGTATTCTAGATTTTATGTTCTCCCCCTAAATTCGTCCTTTCTTCCAAATTCAAGATCTTTCCAGATTACATAATACTGCTTGAAAAAAGGTAACTAAAATTAACCAATCGGGGCTTCGTATTTGCACCTGCTCAGCATAAATGTTGCGTCGCAAGCAATGACGCCTTCTTTTTTTCCTGACTTCTGCCATACATACAACTGTGCGCCGCTTATACTTTGCTGTCTGAAATGACGTCGTATCTTTTTATGTGTGTAGATAAAAATTATGTGCATTCAACTATTATCTAAAAGTAATTTGTCTGCCAAAGAAATAAATTTTTATGTGCCAAAAAAGTAAAGATGGTGATTCGGCGAAATTAGTTTTGTCAACGTCTTATTTCTTGCACTTTTCACTCAGCCATGGCTAAAAGTACCAGTGTCTTCAGTAGCAAGCTGCTAAAAGTACCAGTGTCTTCTACGTAATTTAAATACTGTATTTATGTGTTTGCTTATGATATATACATATAGTCAGTAGCAAGCTGCTAAAAGTACCAGTGTCTTCTACACAATTAAAATAGTACATTTATTTATGTGTTTGCTTATGATATATACATATAGTCAGTAGCAAGCTGCTAAAAATACCAGTGTCTTCTACACAATTAAAATACTACATTTATTTATGTGTTTGCTTATGATATATACATATAGTCAGTAGCAAGCTGCTAAAAATACCAGTGTCTTCTACACAATTAAAATACTACATTTATTTATGTGTTTGCTTATGATATATACATATAGTCAGTAGCAAGCTGCTAAAAGTACCAGTGTCTTCTACGCAGTTAAAATAATACATTTATGTTTGTGCTTATATGTATGATATATACATAAATAGAGAGATAAAACTTTAGCTTTAACTTGTAATTGCAGCTTAAGGTATTAACACAGCAAAAAAAGAGTTCTTTATTCTGTTCTTACGGACAGATATCACGCAAAAACATCGTTAAATTGCGTTTTATAGCGGTCAAAATGAATATTTTTGTTGAAATATGATATCCGATATTTTTCGTGATTACGATACTTCGTTTTACTTCTTATAAGGAAATAAAAATAGATAAATCCTCACAAAGTAATAAACTATAGTCACAAGCATCAGTGGATGCAACATTCTTTCTATAAATCTTCACAGATGATTGGTTTTATTAGCAAGCAGTTTTCTTTTTCTTTTGTTATTATATATTTTTAAAGACAAGTCGTATAGTGTCATGGGCATATTTTGTGGATTCTATATTCAGCTGTATTAAGTGAATTTATCTTTTTAATTAGTTGAATGCCCGCCTCTGAAAATTTTAAGGTTGGTATCTAGTATCTTTTCAAATTTATTAGACCTGTGTAGGAAAAAAAGTGAAATATCATGCGATGATTTATTTAGAATCCAATGAAGTTTAGCATGTATCTAATATCATGCGTTTATCAATACTTTCTTAAAAATTTATACTTTCTGTAATTATTGTATTTATAGTTTTATTGATTCGGAGATTAAACTGGAATATCGAATATGAGGTACTCGATTTGTTTAATATCCTGACATCGATTTAGTCAAATTACTTTATCGATATCATCAATAGATCTGCATTCTTTCACTGATATTAACAACGCACGAAGAAATCAATTTTGTTTTCTTTGAGAGTAATTGTTTAAACACGGGCATGTGTAAAAATATTTTCTTAAAATTTCCTCCTTGAAATTATTCTCAGTTTCTTTCTTTCGCTATTTCGAATGCTTCTGATGCGCCTGTAACGTCAGTAAACCTTACTGAACACTTCCATGAATTTTCACTTACAGACAGTACATCGCCAGCTCATGAATAAAGAAAAATACGCGGTGCTTCGCCGAAATGGCTACGTGTGAAGGATATGGTACTGAGATTTTACTGAATGTAACTATTTAAAATTTAAGACGGGACTCTGCAAATCGCTAATATATTGTCCTGTATATATTTCTGTAACATTAGTAAACCTTACTGAACACTTCCATGGATTTTCACTTACAGACAGTACATCGCCAGCTCATGAATAAAGAAAAAATACGCGGTGCTTCGCCGAAATGGCAACGTGTGAAGGATATGATACTGAGATTTTACTGAATGTAACTATTTAAAATTTAAGGCGGGACTCTGCAAATCGCTAATATATTGTCCTGTAAAATTTTTAAGTAAAACTGCGTTAAGTGTATCCGAAATGGTAATTTAATTTGAAAAACCCCTACAAGAAGCGGGAAGTAATATCTATACAAGGTAGAACTAAACTTTCACCAATTAAATTAAAATTCTGCCACTTTGTGTTTTAAACAGGAAATACTGTTTCGATTAAACTTTTCATGCGTCACAGGTACAGGTAGCAGTGGGCGGCACCAATAGGCGTGCAGTTGTAATCCCGGCTCACTAACTGTGTAGCTTAAACCCAATTTTCACAGGTGGGAAATACCAGGGGAGATGAATCCCACCCTTCGTTCTCCACTATCAAGCCACTGGAGAGGACTGTCGGCTTGCTTTTATCTTAAATGTCGCACATCGCACAAACGCTAACAAACATCCATACCTTCTCAGATATTCGAACCGGGCCCAATGAATAGAGTAGCCACCATCGCTACTCACTGTGCAGATGAAGGCGGCTCTTACGCGTTACAGACGTTGGAGCTAACGATGGTTTCTGTGGCTTTGATATTGGCGGAATCCAATGCGACAGTTTTATTAAAAAGTTTATACTTATTTATTTCTGATGAATGTTTTTAGTTGTAATATAAGGAATTAAAGATATACAGTACAAGTATGATAATCATAATCCAACACGTGTGAGACTTTAGCGACGCTCGATTATCGGAATATGATTGCTTAATACGATAAAGTTTCTTTTTTTTTTTCGCTTTGCTGAATAAACTGAGGAATGGTAAAACTGCATACAGTAACTCTGCAAACATATTTGATGAAGAAACTTTTATTGGTAAATAAATTTACTCATAGCTTAGTTATATTTAATTAGTTTATTTCTTGGAAGTCATCAATACAGCTAACACATGCTCGAAGCAAAGTTCAAATGTTGCTCAAGCAAATGTCCATTTGCTCCATAGAGTCTGTTTCTTTTAAAATCAAATTACTCGAAGAATATGAATGTTATTTATTTCTCTAATATTATGTTTTACAATTTATTCGGCGAATTTCGCAAACGTATTCAACGCCTCATTAGTATTATGCTAAGTAAGCTTGGTTCACGTTTCTGCTTCGCATTTTTGTCACTTACATTTTCTATTGCAGACTGCGAATCCAATGCACATATTTTATAACATCGTTAGTTAATTATTCGTCAAGAAAGCTAATAGTATTAGGCTGCCATCACACATCCATTTGTTTCGGACGAATAATTCGTTTCAAATAATTTTTCTACCTGCTTTATCACGGAAAGAAAGACGCATTACTTTTTCCTTCTTGCTGCCCAGAGGGAAAGTAATTCGTAAAGTAACTCTGACTCCCGTACCGAAGGACCCGGGTTCGAATCCCAGAGAAGGGGTGGATATAAATTGTTTATCCCTTCACAGGATATAACGGTGGCCACGTATTAGGGGCCTTCATAATAAAATGGCCATTGCCAAATAAAATGGCTTCTGGCCTTAGTTGTGGGCACAGCCTAAAATGGCTAGTTCTCGCCATAAAAGAAAGTACCTTAGGAATTCAATCTTACGACAAAAAAGCCCTTGAAATTCGTACCATATTATCAAACGTACCTAGCCATTGGATGGCCGACCATAGAACACTTACTCCGCTCAGCCTGTGCTGTAGTAGTTAGCATATCAAAAGTGACAGTATTTGTCTGTTACAGCATTTTTCTTTAAAAGAGACAGTTCAAAACTGTTGCCAGCCTTTCTCATTTGCGATCGCAAAGCATGTCATCATCACGGCATCGCACTTTTTTCTTCACCTTGTCTGAGATTGTAGGTCAAGTAGCTTTCATTCCCGCTAGCTTCATAAAACGAAACATGCTAAATGGAAATAAGTGTGGGAGGAGGGGGATTAAGCGACTGCCACAGCTGTTGTTGCCATAGTTACGAGACAAGCCAGGTAGCCAAAAGCAATCCCGAATTTCTGTTCTAAAGTAGCAGACTATCCAGGTTGGCGGACATGTGAAATTTCTGAGAGCTCAATTTATATTTCAAGGTCTTTCGTTCAAAATGCTTATTGATTCAATACTTTTACTATGAGAAGGGTTTATTATATCAACATGATAGAAGCTTTACGAGTATAAAACTAATATTTTGAACAAGAAGAACTTAAGGTTCCACTTCATTTGAAACATATGAAATACTACATCTCTCATGCTTTTATAATAGAAATATATCTTCACGAATATTTTACAAAAATTTATTACATGTGTTTATTGCCTGCGAAAATAAACTGTGAAAGCACTTAATGAGGTATTCTTTTGCTTAATTCAGCAAATCTAGTGCACAGTTTGCAACAGTTTCTTACCATAAGAGCTAAATGTTTTTTATTATAATCACATGATCAGATTTATTATCACATGAATGCAATTGAAACAATGTAATGGTACGGAATTTTACAAGTATCACAGTGTTTTACTCCAGTTTGAATGATTGAGAAATACATTTTATTTCCTGGCGTGCTTGCTACGAGACGTAAAATAGTAAGTTGTCAAATGATACATGTAATTTATAATAGATTTCCTATTTAATTCTTATCTTTCTCAGACCGGACTTGAACAATACAGAGTGTACAGTAAAGGCTCGTTTCCACTACTGCGTATGCGTTGCGGTGCGTATTGGGAGAAACGCATTACGCAGACGGACAACCGTTTACACTACTGCGTTGCATTTACGCTTACGGAAGTTCGGTGGTCAGTTGCATTTATTGCCACTAGAGGTCTCTGATTTAACTTACGGGATTCGGACTCTTAAAATTTCTAAATTCGATGTTATTGGAAATTTTTAGTTCTGCTAATGAACTGTGAAAGTAAAGCAAGTTAGCAATTTTTAGATAGGTAAGGTTATAATGCATATTATGAACATCTCTAACTACATAGAAGCTATAGTAATTTTTAAAAATTTCTTTCCATTTCTAGAAGATTTAAATGTTAACGAAATAATATATTATTGAAACTAAAATGTACTGTTACTGAAAAACAAATAAAAAAGTTAAAGACATTTAAAGCGCAAATTTGGGGAGAAAACTGATAGTATATAAAATTTTAGCATCAATTTCTTCAGTGTCATAGCTGGATAATTTATTAGAAATCTCGTTTGCTTCAAAATGCACTATGTGCAGTTATATTTTATGCATAATCCATAAAATATTATTTTGAATTTATAAATTTTAAATTTATAGCTTTTTATGGAAGAAGCTATAAAGATAATGTTTTTTCTCTTTATATATGTATGCATATCTAAGGTAAATAAAATGGAAATATTTAATTAATTAATTCCTGTGCTTCAGCTGGAGAGAACTGAATTTTAAAGCAATTATTATAATAAGTTCTTTAAAAATTGTTTTATTAAATATGTTCAGTGCATGAATACAGTCTCATGTTCATTGGTATTGAACGTTTAGAGCTCGAAACATCCCAAAGTCTCATCACATGCATGTACATTCACATTTCCGTAAGTGAAACGTAAAACAAAAAGATATTTATATATATACAGGGAGTATATTTTAAATTCGTATTATATTATAACTTTTAAAATAAATTCTTGAGGGGAAAATTTAAATATATAAGATTATTATATTATAATTTTCAAAATAAATTCTTGAGGGAAAATTTTAAATAAATAAGAGCATCAATAAAACGTTATATTTAATGCACATAACAATAGAAATAAATTTTAAAACACAAATATAGATAAAATTGGAACACGGAGCTGAGAAAATTGCAAACAGGGTGAAAAACGAAAAGTATGGGATTCGAACTAACGACCCAAAAGGGCCACAGCTCGCTACCCTCAGCTTTACCACTACGCTATCATCACACTAACGTAATTAGCAATTTTGTCTTATATACATTATAAAGTAAATGAATTCATAAAACTAAATTTTTTTGGTTCTATTTCAGTGTGGCATCGTCTAAAAAATTCACCAGAGTTTGTTCTTCAGCTTCTAGAACATTTCTTACAAAGAACATTATTTTTTAAAGCGGCATTCCGATTGAAGTTAAACGGACTGCTAAAAATATATTCCATGTGCTTACAAATATATGCTAGCCAAAAAGGTATATTTGTGAATAGAGAAATATAACTTTAACGTACTCTTTAATTCAGTGAAATATTTAAAAGGCTACTAAATTTAATTTATAATTAACATTTTTAGTTTTTACCCGTTTCAAAAGAAAAAAGTAACAAATCTTTTCATGCCATATCTGATTTGCTATAGCAGTTTGATATAGTCAGACGTTCATTATCATGAAAGGTAAACGTGTATGCAGAACTAGAAAATAATTTTCAGGACAAATTTTCCTATTTCATGAACTTGGTATTATATTTTTTGCGCCTGATTTCCTTGACAGTAATCACTGCTCTCGGCGAACTAGTACTGTAGTTGCAGCTTGCAGCTATCTTATTTTTATCTTTTTAACTAAATTCAGCTGATTGCTGTCTTTTTCAGTACGCAGATTTCTCGCAATAATGTTAATTCAGAAATAAGTATTTTTTAGCAAAACATTCTTTCCCTGAACCAGCGTTCATCGCTGCTTCTGCCGCCATTAATTTTTGGTGACAACACCTGATTGCTCCTTTTTTACCACGTGACCCCAACGCTTCCGCAGATCTACGCATGGAAGTTGAACATTGTTGAACTTCATCCGTTCCGTCATCCGTCGACGGATACCAGATGTCAATCAAAGTGAATTCGCTCGCTGATTGGAGAAACACATACGCACCGCAACGCATACGCAGTAGTGGAAACGGGCCTTAATACATACTTCCTGACTTGGACATGAACAATGCATTTTCGCACATTTTTAGACGACTTTGTTACTAAAAAAAATGCCTGCTTGGGAAATTTTCTGAACTGTAGCTATATTTTTGAAAGTATAAATTATCGTCTGCAATCTGACAATTTTGTTTTCATGCAAAATGGCGCTTTTAAAGAAGCAGTGGGCGGAAGGCTATATTTATGGTCTTTCCGAAGAAAATTATTCGTATTTAGTTATTAAAAAATGCTACGCAAACCATTATTTTTTTGGTATCTAAAGCAACGATGGATAATATTGTCAATAAGAAAGGGAAACAAAAACATCAAAGTTTCGCTTCAAGAAGAAAAATTGTTCAAAATGCATATCCAAGGAAAACATAGAATATTTCGAATGTTACAAAGGTAAAAACTTTAATATTAAAGGAAAATCTTCGAAGTACTGTTATATGACGATTAAAATACTCGGTATCAACTGTAGACAAAGTGATTAATGCTGATTTGAAACTTAAAATAGTGGAAAACCATAATGTGCGTCGTCTTTCTCCACGACAATTCGCCGAAAGCCGAACGCGCTGCAGAATTCTCTATGAGAAACAATTATTCGGACAAAAGTGGAAAAATGTTGTCAAAAAAAAGATGAATCTTCGGCATATTTAAATGACCGCAGTAAAAAGGGATCCATTTATCAAAGAAAAATATTAGAACATGGTTCAAAGTATCTAAAGAAAGTTTTTAAGGATTTATGATTGTTTGCTGGGTTTCATATAACGACTTATAAAAATTAAAGAGAGTGCAAAAAACTGCTAAGATCAACCCCGTATATTATCAGAAATATATTTTATACTCATTTTTCAAATATGAAATACCTTCTCTTTACCGACAGTGCCATCAATCAGTAGAACTGCATCAAGACAAAACAAGCCAGCGCACGTCAAAATCCACTGTTAATTTCCTGCAAAAAATGGAATAAGAAACGAGTATCAAGGCCATACTCCTCACTCCTAAGCCTACTAAATCTCCTGATGTATCATCCACTGATTTTTGCGCTTTTGGACTTTTAAAAAGTGAATTGTCCGGACATGGACCTAATTTGGAAAGATGTTCAAGAGCAATGGGATAAACTAGCTCTTCCGCTACTACAAAAAGCTTTATTGTCTTGGAAAATACGGTGTAGAAAGTTAGTGAAGAATAAGGGTTATCAAATGGAACATTTAAAACACAAAAATGGTAGACAAAATAAGGGTGTTTATAAAATCCCGGACCCATTTTGATGCATAATAACTCATAAAATAATGAAGATATAAACAAACTTATGGCATTTATTGATGGAATAACTTATATATTTTCCTTTTCAGGTTTGAATATCTTTACTTTTGTAAATATCGTCTGCGCGTGTGGTTAATTTCAGATAATTTCATTTTCCAGTCTAAATATCTGTACTTTTCTAAATTTCGTCTGCTTATTAATTGCATTTTTCTCTCTTTCATCTTTCTGGCATTGTTAATCGCCATAATGTGCGCATATGAGGATCTGAAAACCCCCATGAATACCTGAGGCACAAAGGGATTCCCCAAAAGTTAATGAGTGGTGTGGACTAATGCACGGCCGCCGAGTCATTGGGCCTTTCTTTTTTACAGAAAAGACGGTCTCATCAGTCGTATACTTAGACATATTGGAAAACTTCATATTCCCACAACTAGAAGAGCTTCAGTCACATGTCGTTTTGCAACAAGATGGTGCACCACCTCATTGCGGTACCATCGTTCGTAGTTCTTTGAATGACCATTTTACAGGAAGATGGATTGGGCGAGGAGGTCTAATTCCTTGGCCACCCAGATCACCCGATGTAACGCCCTTGGACTTTTTCCTTTGGGGATTTGTAAAGGACAATGTTTACAGGAGGAGAGTGCCGAACATTGATGACCTAAAAGCCAGAATTACAACCGCAATAGCCTCTGTGGATGCCGATATGCTTGCCGATACCTGGCGTGAAATTGAATATCGACTTCATATTCTCCGTGCGACGAAAGGGTCACACATGGAAGTTCATTGACAAGGGTCATGAAACTTTTTGAGTCTATCTAACCATTTATGTTATTAATTTCAATCTATCTTTATTATTTTATGAGTTATTAAACATCAAAATGGGTCCAGAACTTTATAAACACCCTGTATTTTTGTAAAGGAAATGAAATCGTTGTAAATAATGTTCGAATGGCCTCTGTATTTGCATTCTTTTAATCAAATTTATATCACACTCTTTTATATTTTTAGTATGATATTCATTACTTTATTCTTTTTCACATATTATTGATATCTTTGAGCACTTTTACATATAAATAGAAAAGTTTATATTTATAAACCATCGTTTATTTTTTCACACACAATAAACGGTTATTGATAAACGGTTATTGATAAACGGTTATTATTATGACACATAATAAACGGTTGTTCAAGCATTAGTATGGCTATACAGTTTTATTATTATAATATAGTTACTAATAATTTATGCAAGATTTTATACTTCCCTTACGTAAGTCAGTTGTATTCACGTAAAACGTTACATCTTTTTTTAGTATTGTTATTTTTCATTATTCTTTAAGAGCAATATCATTACATTTATCTTATCTGTTCATGTAAAATATTACGCTTAAAACTCTCACAACAATCGTTTCCGTGTTATAAGGAAGGAAAAATTAATAAAACCACGTAATAACGAAAATTTGAGGAACCATTATCAACCACGTTATGTCTTAATGTATATTTCAAAATGTCAAAATGCACTACTTATTAGTACAGCAAAATGAGACAACACGCTTCTCATTAATGTTCTGAGAATGTTAAGATGATTCATAGTAAAATATCTGTTGTCAAGCATTGGCTTTTACACCACTGTTTCACTGGAATTTGTAAATATCATACATAATTCTTAAGACCCTGCACATAAAAACAAATAACTGGTTACATATCTTATTATGTGTACATTATACAATTTAAGATATACACTTCGCAAAAAAGAGGGGCATTTCTATATTGCGTTTTCATGTCTCGAAAGCGCGATTTAAGATATGTATTACATTTACATCTAGCATTGTTCTAACATAGGTATTTGGACACAAAATCGTACTTTTTCTGAAATAATATGCCAATATTTTTTTATATTTCGAATCTACGACTCAAATTATACCTAAATATTAAATTTTGTAAACTTTGATGCGAAATTTACCGAAAATTCAAAAATTAATCTTGGAGCATTTGTTTTCAATTTGCGCTGAGAATAATTTATTTGGCGAACTTCTTAATTTATAGCAACCTATTTTCCTTTCCTTTTTTTCATTGTACACGAGCGGAAAATAAAAATATCATTTATACTTTTATTATACTTTTATTACTTATACTATTCATACTCAAATAACTTTAACAAAGTGCGTAAACCAGAGTTAGCGTTGCTGTTTTTGTAATTAGCACATAGTTGTTTAAAAAAATCATAGCAGTTCATTTGAATAACTTCACAATGGCAAGGAAACCAATATACTGACTTGGACCTCCTAAATAAATGCTTTTAGGTATTTCTCCCCCGCCTTCTTAGCATGCCTTCGTGGTCAGCACGCTCGGCGCGTATTCGAAAGGATGGTGGATGATGATTCTCCACCACCAGGATTTGGCAATTTATTTTACATTTTAATTACTATTGATGTTGCATTTTCTTTTGAAACCCTATAGAAAAAATTTTGAGGTCATTTTGTGAGAAATTTAAATGACATTTATTCCTTCTCTTATCATTATTTTCTATTTTACATGCATTTTTATGTGATCTGTTTTGCGTAGGTGTCAACATTTAATTTGAATGTCTCACCGCACTTAAACCACTTAAACTCTATGCCACTCGAAATTCCTGTAAGTCTTCTGTAAAGAAAATTTCTGCACTTATTCACTAGAGGGCGTTTGGCCGTTGCTAATGGATTCTTCTCGCAAACGAAATTAGCACGGTTTTTACACTGGTCCAGTCTTCCAGACAAAAGCAAATCTCTCATCGTTTCGCTTCAGTTAAATCGCATAAGATTATTCATAAATCATTGTTTAACTTTCTGGGGAACAGTTTTCGATATTTTTTCCGTAAAACTGTGCGCTCATGGTTGAATAAACAAAATAAAATCTTTCTTTTAATTGGGAGGGAAGTTTTCTAGTTACGTTTCATAATATTTGACGGTGAAAAGTGACAGTTTTCTTTTGAAATAATACTGTAAAGACATATATGTTTGTTTTATATGAAAGTCTGTCTGATTGTTTCTGCGTGTTTATTTAATTAGAAATAATATTAGCCATAATTAACTACTGATAGCTATTGCCAGAACTTACATGAGAAATATGTGAAGAATATATAGTGGTATGGTATTTTAAGGAATGAACAATGATATCTCCCATCGATAGCACTCTCATAAAAGGGCTGAAGGTTGTCAAATATTTCCGAGAAAATAATAAAATAAAGATATTGAGAATTACTGGTAGTATGTTCCTTATGACGACCACCTTCACAAAGGACCTAAATCATAAAATACTTTGGGTGGTCATCTTAACGAGGTTTATTATATGCTTGTTCTAAACTGATATATGCACTTAATAACAAAGGATAGTTATTATCATATTATGATTTTAGTGTCCCCAGTTTGTATGATAGTTTGTTAATTATTATGTGTGAAAGCTTGCGAGAAGCCTTCACACATAATAATTACTATCTTCACACCATCTTCATAAGCAGAGCTATCTTTCAACTAATCGACTTAAAATTGTATTCCCACAAGGAAAACAACAAAAGCTTCATGCAGCCGTCCTGTTGTCCAGCTGTTGAAAATAAATTAGAGTGACTTGGTTGATTATGGCAAAGCACACTAGGACTACTTGACTAAAGGCAGAGACACCTTCGTGGAGAACTTTCTAAGAGAAACTGGCTCGTGTACGCACAACCCCCGAAAACGCCCATGCAGCTAGCTTGTTCGCCTGGAGTGGAACCGAGGTGGGCCGAAAATAAATTAGAATTAGCGCTTAACTAATCAGCCACCAAGTATGCAAGATTGAGCAAGCTTGGAATATTATGTGTCCTAAATGTAAGAAAATCTAGATCTTATATTTTAAGAAAAAAAAATAAGTGTCACTTCTGAATCACAAGGCTATGTTACTGTAAATGTATAAAAGAAATTCTATAAATTCCGTTATTTGTAACACGTTCCTTCGTATAGTAGTTTTAAAATATTTCGATGGGCTCACGCCTTCAAAAATTATTGTTTATTGCAAACAAACGAATTTCTACCTTTCCCAAAATGGGGAAATGTTGGTAAGTATTACATAAAAAAGTATAAATTTAAATATGGAATACAGAAAACAGAATTTTTGAAGATTGCAAATCTCAAATCCATGTTAAAAAAAATTCGATTTCAGTATCTGTCGGTTATTTTGAACGTGAAATTAGACATTGTTTTAAAGTTTCTTCAGTGCCCATATAATGGATTTTTCACTTCGCGAAAGAAATATTATTCTTTAAGTTAAAGCAAATTAATATAATTTGTGATAATTATTGATTAACAAATTAATGAAATTTATAAATTAATGATACAATAATTCATTAATCATTGGAACGTGAAAAGATTTCTTGCTTCTTTCAATCTTTTAATGTTGTATAAATTTACGTTCCTAGTAAATGCATTTCCTCTCCCTGTCTAAATACTTTTATACACATTTTATTTATTTCCCGGCTGGTAAACGCATTGTCTCTTCCTGTCTAGAAAAGGCATTTTCACTTCCTGTCCGAATATTTTATATATATTTTATTTACTTCCTGTCTTCCTGGGCATTCCTCCTTCCTGTCTGAATGCTTTATGACACGTTTTATTTATTTCCTAACTAGATATTTGCGTTTCGTCTTACATTCATGCATACAAATATATCACAGACAACCAAAACCACAACACTGATGATAAAGTTGCCAAAAATCCTGGTGATTTGGACCGTGCGGAGGCTCAAAGACAGTATCCTTGACATAACTCTTACAAGAAAAACGTATACTGGATTAATTCCGGATATGGGTGGCGTGTTTATAATAACCCTCTTTAATAGACTTTTCTCTTTTTTGGTTATCGCCGTCATTTTATTGCTTGAAAACTCGTAATAATGTACGTTGGTGTTTTTGTAATTAGCACATGGTTATTTAAAAAAATCATAGCAATTCATTTGAATTAATCCCATATTTGAATAAAATCACAATCGCAAGGAAACCAATATAATGACTTGGACCTCTTAAATAAATGCTTTTAGGTATTTCTACCGCCTTCTTAGCATGCCTTCGTGGTCAGCACGCTCGGCGCGTATTCGAGAGGTCCGTGGTTGGATTCCCGGCGAGGGCATTGCTCATTTTTCATGACTCCTGCTTCCAATTAAGCTAATGTCTCTGTAAGTGGCGCCCAAACTAAAAGGATGGTGGATGATGATTCTCCACCACCAGGATTTGGCGATTGGATCCCCTAATCCCCAGCCGCCCTTTAAAAGGGGGGAGTACATAGGGTATTTCTCCCACCTTCTTAACATGCCTTCGTGGTGTAGTGGTCAGCGCGCTCAGCAGGTATTCGAGGTCCGTGGTTTGAGTCCCGGCGAGGGCATTGCTCATTTATCATGACTCCTGCTTCTAAATAAGCTAATGTCTCTACAGTGCACATTTTAGTTAAGCGGAATTAATTCGTAATAATTAATGATTGCTTACTAACATTGAGAAACATTTAATTAGGTGAATAAATTGTATTTCCTAACCATCCGATTCGCTGTGTTGTATTGAAGTGCCTTCTCTAAGCCTTTGTCTGAGAACAGTCGGTATCTTTGGAAAGAAGCGACTTGGAGATTACCAAAATGTAGTTCAATTATGAAATTCTCTCTGAGCCTACATGAGCTTAACTATAATAGAAAAATGTATTTGGCAACATTGAAAACTTAAAAAATCATTCCGGCATTAGTAGAATATCACAAATATTGTTTCCTCCTTTGGCTGGCCACAGCCTTTGCTGCAAACATCTGTGCTACAATACGATTAGGCCCACACTTGTGCCAGTATATCACCAGGCCCCCAAATCATTTAATTAAATTAAAAAATGTTTTAAATTGTATTTATTATACTAATTATAGATAAGTATTTGATTTTAAATATGCTAATTAGGTAATTAAAAATTGTAAATATACCGTGTATCTTAAGATGAGAGCTCTCTGAAACCTCAGGTGAAGTGCTCCCAACTTAAAAAGTGATAAAAAGCCACTGACGGTTGCTATTCATAAATCCGCCACTGGCTGTATATCTCAGCTACAGTATAGGTGATGTGATTGTGAAGATTATAGAGATTAGAGAGGAGGGGAAGCTCATTCTTGACAAATATCCGAAAGAAAACGTGTCATGGGGTTAGATCCAAAGATCAGGATGCCCACCGCATTAATGCATCATCTCCTTATCCGTGTTTCCTATCTATTTCTGTGGTAAATTTTAATTGAGATATTCTTGAAAATGGTCTCGATAATAATATGTATAACGGTGAGTCTGGCAGCTGTCTTCTTGAAAGGGATAATCATCTATGCATTCAATTGGGGAATCAGCTAGTTTCCTAGAGTATACAAATACATCCTCCCAGTGACGCATAGATGACTGACGTATCAGTAAATGTGAGCACATCGAGCATATGTGAAATATTTATAAATGAAATTTCACATGTGAATAGTGAAATTAAATTTTCATGTATTTCTATGTAATAAAATTTAGTACTGCTTAGTTTATCTGTTATATTTTTTTTGTAATTATTTCATGAAATAATGAATAATCTTGTATTTTTATTCTTTATGCTTAAAACTCATACTTTATGTCATAGTAACATATACACCATGTCCACACAAGTCTTCATCCGTCCTGCTTAAAAAATCCTCCACGAAGACTACCCTTCCCTTTGGCAGATAGAACTTCTGACTTTGCCGCAATCAAATAAACCAAACCAAACCTCTCCAGTATTTTCGCAAAATTGGTCATAGACATGTACTTCCAATTATTGAAATGTTTTAAATGACGAGAAGATTCATAGTGTGGCATTCTTAAATAAAAGAACTCAGTTTTGTAAAAATAACAAAATCTAACTTATTATGCGTTTTCCCGCTGACTATACTTATCTTTAGAAAAATGTCACGTTTCGTATAAAAGGTGAAATACAAATGTTGAATGAAATGAAAATGTTGACATTAAGCCAGCGTGTAATGTAATTTGCAGGAACTAAAAAAGGAAAACATTTGTAGTTCAATGCATTTTTTTGTATGATTATCAGATTGTGGTTCCAAAGTAATAAATCTTCATGAGAATATTAATGATATATTTGTAGACTTTAAAAGCTTATAAATTACTTGTGTAAAACTCTTTCGGAATACCAAACGTAACAAAATTATAAATTAAAGACAGTAGTAAATCACAAAATAATATCATTGAATAGCATTTAATAGGCAAAAATATCAACTTCGAATTATTCTAATTTACTCGTTAACCAACTTCTCAAAGTAAACTTAAAAGGACGTCAGAAATCTCGAATTTCGAAAGCAGGTATCTCTGTCAATTTTTGTCGTACGACAGTCAAATGTTTTGAGTTTTATTATTTGCTTTTACGATGTAAAGAAACTATTAAAATAGCGAAAAATTTCGGGTATCATATTTCAACGAAAGTATCCATTTTTAACATTCCTAAATCCATTTTGACTTTTTTTTAACATCTTACAGGATCTGATTTTGATATGTTCATGACGTGACATCTATACCTACGGTCATAATAAAGTACTTTTTTTTTTCCTAAAGTGGATTCAAAGGGATGTTTTGGTGACGTCTGTACGCACGTACGTACGTATGTATTCTGCATAATTCAAAAACGATTAGCGTGGAACATTGAAATTTTGTATCTAGGACTGTTATAACATCTGTCTGGGCACCTCCCATTTTTATTGCAATCGATGGTATCAAACTTATGTACAGAGGCTGTTCTCACATTTTTTAGACGATTTTGGTAAGCGGTAATAAAAAATCGTTTGCTGAAAAAGAAGTAATTGCAATTGTACTATGTTTTTAAAAGTCGAAATTATCGTCTGTGTCTTGAAAGTTTTGTTTTTATTCAAAATGGCGAATTTAACAAAGCCTTGGTTCGAAGGCTACATTTACGCTCTTTCCGAAGAGAAATATGCATACTCCGTTATCCAAAAACGATGTGAAAGTCATGGTTTTGTGATATCTAAAGCGTCGATAGGTAATATCATCAACAAGAAAGGAAAAAAACGTCAAATTGAAGCCTCAAGTGGGACAAAAATTCCAAACAAGTATCCAAGAAAAAAACGGACATCTGCAACTATTGCAAAGGTACGCTGTTTAATGTTAAAAGAAAATCCCAATAGTCAAAGGACAGTTGCAAAATCATTAAAATGCTCGGTGTCCACTGTTAACAAAATGATAAACCTTGATTTAAATCTTAAGAAAGCGAAAAAACGCAATGTGCATCGTCTTCTTCCAAAGCATATCGCTCAACGCAGGACACGCTGCAGAATTCTATATGAGAAACACTTATCCAAAGAAAAATGGAAAACAATTGATGAAGCATGGGTGTATCTAAATGATTGTAAAAAAAAAGCCATTTATTATCATAAAAAGGGAGAAAAAAATTTAAGTACATGGTTCAAAGAATCGAAAGAAAGTTTTTCTAGGGGATTCATGATTGTTACTGGTTTTTCTTATAATGGCATGTTAAAAATAAAGAGAGTGCAAAAAAAAATGTCAAGATTAAATAATATCAAATACTATCAGGAATATATTTTATCTCCAATTTTGCTGAATGAAATACCATCGCTTTACCCACACTGCCATCAATTTGTGAGACTCCATCAGGACAAAGCTAGCAGTCACACTTCAAAATCCACCGTAAATTTCCTAAAAGAAATGGAACAAAAAACTGGTATCAAGGCCATACTCTTCACTGATATCCCTACTAAATCTCCCGATGTGTCACCTATGGATTTTTATGCTTTCGAACTTTTAAAAACTGCATTATCCAAACGTTGTCCCAAAACCCTAACAGGACTCTGGAAAGCTGTTCGGGAAGAATGGGATAAAGTACCTCTTCTGACACTTCAAAAGGTATTATTATCCTGGAAATTGCGGTGTCGAAAGATAGTTCAGAATAAGGGATGTGAAATAGAACATTTAAAACACAAGAATTTTATGTAATTTAGTTATTTGAATACAATATACATCGTCTAAAAAATGTGCGAACAGCCTCTGTATACCTACAACTCTTACTCACATTAAAACCCTGTACCCGGCTCTTTTTTTATTTATTTATTTTTTTTGGGGGGGAAATTCATATACTTCCAATCACAGAATTGTTTTAAATGATGAAAATATTTAGGTTTTGGCAATGTCGAATTAGGAAAACGTAATTTTAGATAAATAACGAAATCTAACGTGTAATGTGGTGTCTCGGTTCTTATATGTGGGAGAGTTTTATACTCGTTATTGAAAAAATAATATTATAGAAAATTTCACTCTCATTTACGACAGAAACTGATCAGAATATTTAACTTCAAAATTTCGAGTAGTTGATATCATTTTCAACTTGCCTTGAGGGATCGGTTATTTAAATTAGAATAATTCGGTGAAATAAGGTTAAATGAAATGAAACAAAAAACGTGTATAATTTAATAGGCCGTACAAAGAGGTCATGTGGTGTCCATAGCAGATTTTTTTATAAAAAATTTGATGTTCGCACCACATGACTTCCTTGTAAGGAATATTAAATTATACGCATTTCTTGTTGCATTTCATTTAAATATATTTCCTCGAATTTCATTTGAGATATACTATTTCTCATTCATTTAATTCAGCTCTCACTTTTTAAGGCAAAAATACATAAAACTTCAAAATATCGTCATTAAAAATTGACAAATATAGAAAAATATAAATCATAAATGCAGTTAAAACAATTTGAAGAACAATTTTTACAATTAAAATTAGTTTCTATGCAAAAACCAGCAATTCGGCCAGCTGGCAAGAAGGCAGATTTTTCGGTGCACAAAACTGAAAGTTTGCTTTTGGTCTTACTCGGCAAAATGACACTGAAGGCGTAGAAATTTGTTTGACATAATTTGTTGTGGACGCTATGCTGAGTAAATATATGGAATAATTTAATAATTTAAATGATAATTCCAAAAAAAGATGATTTAATTCGCAATCATAAAAGAAGAGGTTGATTGGCAACAAATCCACTATTCTACTAAGTTTCAAATGTTAACAAATATGGCTGCTACTGCCAAAAAAAATTAGACTTAGCCCAACTTAAACAACTTTTAAGTTGCTGAAAATTCTACAATTGCGTGGAAATTATCTAAAGGCATTAAAACCTTAACCGGAAGATAAGAACAACATAATTCAATCATTTTTAAAGCAAAAAATGCACATTTTACTAACATATAAGAAAAAAAACTGAGCTCACGGAACCGAGTGACAGAGTGGTATGTATATATATTTACATATTTTTGGTGCTGTCGATTGCCAACAAAAAGGGTGTTGCACAGCTATATGCTCTAGCCGTCCTACATACAAAATTTCAACGTTCTAAGACTACTTATTTTTGAGTTATGCGAGGTACATATGTACATACTTACGTACGTACCAGAGGCTACGAAAAACTCCTCTTCTGAATTCTTTTTAAATCAATTTTATAATTCGTTTGGAAAAAAAAGAGTCGTATATTCTGTCTTTAAAGATGACACTCAAAAACATCGTTAAATTGCATTCGACGGCGGTCAAAATGGATATTTTCGTTGAAATATGGTACCCGGAATTTTTCGTGATTACAATACTTCCTTTATTTCGCACAAGGAAGTAAAAATATAACATTTTCCGAAAGATAGGTATAATGATAGGAGAAATGTAAGGTAAGATTTTGTAATTTATACAAAGCTAATTTCTTTAAATTTAAAAATGCCAAACATTGGTATTTGCGTGATTTCAAAGTTTTTTTTTATTATTGGAACTATAGTCTACGACCAGCGTCTGCGAAAATAAAGGCCGAGTAAGGACTTTTTCATATACGAAGTATGGTTTCGTAAACATCATCCTCTTTAAATATCAAGGAAATAACAGCCATTATATTTTACGGTTACGAGTATTTTTTAACGTATTCAATTACTACGTACGTGAAAACTATAGTAACACACATTTTCGTATATTATTAGTTTAACGCATGAGTTTCTTCAAATTTATTATTTTACGCTGCAGAAAAATGAGCAAACGTTATCCCCATTTTAATGCTTCATTATTTATTATTTCGTGGTGTCCCTTTCTATTATCTTTTATGCAACATGAAATATAATAATAAAGGATCTGAGCGCTATAATTATGTATTTTAAAATATCGAAAGCCAATTTTTAAAGCTTTAATCCCTGAGAATTCATAAACACATTACGGAATTTTTAGCGCCAATTACTCCTCATTACCGCGAAACAGTTCCCTGCATGATGGGAAAATTAGTATTCACCGACAATTGATGTTTCTCTTCCGTTTTCTATAATGAAAATGACAGCCTAATGATAAGATGAGTAAGGGGCATTTTTAATGAGTTATGGCTTTCGTGAAAGGGAGAGAATCCCCGGAGAAATACGGAAATATGACATTTAATGAAATTAATCGCTTTTTTGCGCATTTCTGCGCCAAATTCCGACTTTATGGAAATCCGCAACAAGCATAAGTAATGTCGGGATCTCCGCGAAAACCAGATAAATGAGAGTCCACCTTTTAAAAAAGAAAGTTAAGGAGCAATTGCATTTGGGGAGTTATTGATTTATGGAGAAGTATGATTATGATTTCAGTGACAATTGAATTAGTTATTTCCCAAATGGAGATGACTGTTACTCATTTTTTAAAAAAATTCTCAGTTATCTTTGAGGATCTAATTTAAAATGATGAGAGAATTTCACTGAATTGAAAAATTCGTCTTGCATAAGTATTCTCGGCTTTTGCGAGATAGAGCTGCTGATATCTAGAATCGGATTTGAAGTTTACTGCTCCTTCTGGATATAAACTATTTAAAGCTGATAAAATGAAATTGCCATGCTTGGGATAACAAACAAAAATATTTTCTTTACTATCAATAATATCTTTTTTTTTAATTTCTCAAGGACATTTTCCAGGCCTGTCAACGTTATACTCGCAAGCAATCGGACTGCTCACCAATCGACAGATGCTCCAAACCTTTCGGGTAAATGAGAATTCATAAAGTCGTCCTGACATACTCAGGAAAACTTAAATAAAAACAGTGAACGCAATTCCAGAGAGAAAGTACCCACCAGCGACTGAGCGGTAAAGTCGCTGAACACACATAGTTCGATCCGAGGTTCGAATTGCGTTCTTTGTGGTGTTCCTCATGTGTAACGTCAATACGGGCCAGTTTAGAAAGTCCTCGATGAAGGCGTCCTTTCCCTTATGCATATAGTCCTCGACGCTTTGCCGTAATCACATTAGAAGCAAACCAGAGAGAGAATTAGTTAGTTTTCAGTTGAAAGAGAGAAACTTTCTCTCGTGCTTTTCCCGCTCTGTTAAGAGCAGTCTTGTTCTCTCTGCCAAGTGCATTCTTATCTTTCTGCAGAGAGGTCCAGTAATCTGTAGCCGGATTTTCCGCCACCTAACTTGAGAGCAACCTGCAAGGAACGGCCAGCTGTGGCCAGGAGAGTCAAGGCAAGAACAAAGGAACCCTCTTGAGAACTTGAAAGTCCAAGCAGCAAACAGGAGCTTTAGCAGATTTTGTGCATCATTTTTTTTTTTTGGTTTATGCTTATTTTTTCTTCTTTCTCAATGAGGACATCATCTTGTAAGTAATTTACATATAACCCGGAATTAGAATCTTAAATATATTAAATGCGCTGCCTTCTTGGTTGGTCGACTCGCTGCAACAGTTGCAGTTATATAAGAAGTTACATAGAGATTGAACCAGTTACAGTTATACAGGAATCGTAGCAAAATGTCGCCAAATGGTTGCCAAATTTAGCCACAAAAATTTGTCGCCAAAGCCATTGCCAGCTTGGCGTTAATGTTATATGAACTTGCCCTTCTAACATCATTTTTCGTGTGGAGCTTGGTTTTTTCAGGCATTTCATGTTGCATTATACAAGAGATACCACAATTTTGCATATAATTTCACTCAAGTTATTTACATATATATATATATGCAAAATTTGTAGCAGTATATAAGAAATTTTGTACACTATGAGACATTTTGCAACACTTACTCATGTGCATTCAGAATCAATGCTTAGATTTATTCACAAGTTTATAAGGTTATTAGTTTGCGATAAAACATTAATTTCTTTGGTGCATTTCTGAAAGTATGGTAACCTTTAATGAGCTGAGAGTTGTTTTTCTACTTGCCTTCTCTGTATAATTTTAGTATTGAGAAACGTGTTTTTGGTAGGAATAATTTTATATTTAAAATATTCACTCAAAGTATTCTGTTTTATTTTTTCTTGAAGGAAAAGTAGTTAAAGGTTAGGAAAAAAAAGTATTTGAAATATTTTCATTTAAATTCGGATTGATTAGCTTGATTTAATTTAGAAGGTGTGAAAAAGGAAACAAATTACTTCAGACTGCACCACTTTGAAATGCGGATTGAGAAAAAATGTTGTTTTCACGTGTGTTTTAGTTCTTTTTTTAATCAGTGAGATGATTTTATTTCTATTTATTTCATTGAGCTAACTGAAGACAAATGATCAAACTCCCCCTTTTTAATCTTTCGATGCTCCAGAAGTAAACAGAAATAAATTTATGTATTTTTTCTTGTATTCTTCAGGTTGTGTTAATTAGAATAAGAATTTTTCTCCCTCAAAAGTTTTCAATTGATTTTATCGTACTTCTGAAAGCGGAGAAAAGTTTTTAACAAAAAGAATTTTCATGACCTAAATGTATTTTTTCCTAGCCAGTAATTATCAGAAAACGTTTCATATTTGATTTAAAAATTGAAATCAATAACCGATAACTGAGCTTTTTTTTAAAGTGACACTACTTAAAAAGAAAACGGTGAAAAGTGGGGTATTTTTCTGACTTTATAAATGAATATTAATTCTTGATTTTGAATTTCTAGCTTTTAGAGTTAGAAATACGTTCATATAAAGAAATTGAACTGGTCACCGGCTTTGTATGTGCTGTCCACACAGGTTAATGAAATAAAATAAGAATATATTAAAAATGAATTTTCCTTTTTATATATATTTTTGTATGCTTTTATAGTTTAAATATTAAAACTAACAACGTCTATCAATATAATCTAAGACATAATGAAAAAGAAAAACATAATGTATCCGCTATAAAGCACGCAACTGTTCATATTAAAGAAGGCATACATTTACAGGGGAAAAAACGATATACGAAAATAATTTTATCTTCTTACCCAATTTATCTTACCCAATCATATCTAGGATCAGGGACGTGCAAGTGAAATTTGAAGCGGTGTGTTACTACATGAAATACACTGGTGAAATAAATTAAGAGAATTTTCATATTTGATCTAACGGTTTCCAGAACTACTGGACAGGTTTTTAACAAAATTTGGTGGGAACATAGGTTGATATAATAAAAACAAAATAAACATTCAACAGTTATAATAGATCTACATGTTCGTGTTTAACACCCATGGGAGTCTGAAGGTTTGAAACAGCGGTTGCAGAGGACACAAAATAAATGGGTTCACAGGGAGTAGGGTCCCCTCTTACAGCCATACAGGCCTCGCAGCGCGACGTCATACAGGAAATAAGGCAGTTTATCAGTGCCTGTGGCAATTGGTCTCATTCATTCAGCAACGCTGTTTTCAGTTCCTGGTTGGTTGCGAGGGGGGTTGCGAGTTGCAATTGCCCTTCCCAGAGGGTCCCAGGCATGCTATATAGGGTTGCGGTCTGGAGGCTGGGTGGCCAATCCATCCGGATATCATCACTCTCGAGAAATTCGTCGACCAGAAGAGATCTATGTAGCCTCGCGTTATCGTCCTGTAAAATGAACTCGGGGCCCACTGCACTCCGGAAAAGGCAAATGTAAGGCTCCAAGACCTCGTCCCTATACCTCACACCAGTTACAAAGTCTCTGTCAAAGACGTGAAGAGGTGTGCGGCCATCCAACATGATGCCTGCCCAGACCATTACAGCGCCACCGCCATAATTGTTGATTTCGAGGGTAGGTAGCGGGTCCCTGGCTCTCTCCATATGAAAGTACGGCGAGAATCGGTGTTTAGGCTAAAACGGGACTGGTCAGTAAACAGAACGGTCACCCATTGCTCCATATTCCAATCGCTATGCTGCCTGCACCATGCTAATCGGACTCTGCTGTACGTAGACGTGAGCGGGACGCAAACAGCCGGTCTTCTAGCAAGCAACCCTCTCTCATTCAATCTTTTGGAAACAGTCACCCTTGTTACACGGGTTCCTGTGGCTGCATACAGGTCCAGAGAGAACTGAGAAGCTGTAGCCTCTCTGTTACGGCCCGCTAAAATGGCAAATAGTGATCTTGACTGGCCATCGTGGCTCTTGGACGACCTTGCCCAGGCTTTATCTCGATGGATCCAGTATCCTGGAATTGTTTCCATTGGTTACACAAGACGCTGGGCGTTAACTTAAACTCCCTGCATATCTGGACTTGCGATTGACCTGCCTCTAGCCTCCCTACAATTCGCCACCTCATTCCATCATCTAAACGTTGGTACTTACTCATTTTTACTGTTCCGATGTGAATTTAACCGATTGCTGCAAGATAACACAAAGAAATTCGCCGAGATATGCTAGCGAACGCAATTCGTCTTACCCTACACGCGCTTAAAAAGCCTGATTTTCTGCTGACTACGCCTATGCACACAAGTACGCTTACGTATTTGCCATACAATATTTGCATTTTTATCTAGAAGCAGTGGTTTTTCCTTCAGTTCAGTTCTTTTCATGCAATTCGATGAAATATATAAATTCTCTTAATTTATTTTTTCAGTGTAGCTCGGAATACTTTCCATCTTCTATCCTTATATCCTTTTCTATTTTATCCTAGTTTGAGATAAACACGGGACAAAGAAAAAAACTAAAAACTGTTAGTTATTAAAAAAAATAACAGAATTTTACAGCCTCACTAAGAGCACTTATGGAAACGAATTCTTGAATTTCCTCAGACGCGCGCTTTCTGTATGGCATTTCTAATGGTTGTATTTAAATGTTTTGGTAAATTTTCAAAGGTCTTACTTTCGCAGTTGTACAGTACGACTTAGCTGAGCAGGTCACGCTCTACAGACGCTAAGACATAATCCGATCCTGGGTGTAATATTGTGGTAAACTGATAGCAATTATGACTATCTGTCAAAGATGACAGTTTAGAGTATTAGAATACT
>KK120237.1:29603-160109 GCA_000611955.2 Stegodyphus mimosarum
TTGATAGCTATTGCATTCTTACGGGTTTGTGGATTTGGAATGATAAACGAGAACACTTGATGAAGAATGAAAATACAATTTATTAGAACTCAGAACAACTCCAAAAACACGTTTACAGTCGTCGAAAAACTACGACAAACACGCTGAAACAATCAGCACCCAGGCTATCCGGCTATAACGGTGAAGACAGCTTCAGGCAAAGCACTAGAGAAGCGCTCCCAACTCGGTTCGGTCGCTCCCGGAACTCATCCGTATGTATTTTTACGCTGGAAATTAATATAGACGTTTAAGCAGTAACATCTTTGTACCCCCCACTGTGCATATTCTAAGCTTTCATTTCTGAGCTGAAAGGTTTATTTAATAGCTGTTTACGCACTCTCCAAGTTATTTATGTTGATTCGTCACATTTGAATTCATTGCTGTTTGATTATTAGTATTTTGTAATTTTAATAAGAGATTTAAAATGGTAATTTAAAATGTAAGTACTTAAAGTGCTTACAAACTGTTGCATGTTGATAAACGTTTAGTAATATTTTTCATTCGGTAATAAAATTATTATCAAGAGACAAATAAACTTATTTGGGGGCTATAAACCGTTTTTTCATCGTTGTAAAGTGCAAAAATGTAATAAATGTATGTAAATAACAAATAAATTTTAAACTTATCGTTTCGACTTTAAGAAATTTCTAATTAATTTAGATAAACTACAACGAATAAATTATCGAGATGTTAATATAAAACAAAGAAAATGTCCTGAACAATTTAAAGCTCGAATCGGGGAATTAAAAAAAATCAAAGTATTGTAAGATTACGAAATAATATTTTGTGGGAGTATATTTGTTAATCAAAGCAAAAAAAAACCGTTAACTACAGTTAACTACTATGAAACTCTTTGCAGCTTCCATGGCCTATTTTACACGAAACTTGATTAGTCATTTATTCACTCCTGGTTAAATCCGCGAGGGCTATTTATTTAAGAAAAGAATACATTCAGGGTGAGTTTCAGAGAAACTAACTTGTGTTTATATTCTGTATGGAGAAAACTAGTATGAACATTCCCTTTGAGTTGCCGGGAGCCAAAATTATGATAATAAAACATTAGTGCTCTGCTTCCTTAGCAACTCAACCACTAATAGTCCAAATCTAAATGTGATTTTAAGAAATCTTATTAAGAAAAAGAATATTAAGAACAAAGACGAAAAACACTTTCTATTTTTAGAATATAGTCTGATCACATTACATGAAGGCTACAAATTGTATATGAGAACTTTTCCATAAGTTTTATCTTGGTTTTTGCATTCAATTATAATTGTTATGATAATTTCCACCTCTGTTATAATTTACTCGGTAACTCCTTGTTTTTTATTTTCAATACGATAGAGCATTCCTTCATACAGTAATATATACATTTTTAAGGACATGGCCCGGCTAATCCGTCCTTGGGTGATCAGCTGTTGATTGTATTATTCCTCTATCTCATGGTCTACAGGGTTAGGTTCCAATTTGAATCTACATACAGAAAGAAAAATGAGCATCAAATGGTACCAAGCTCAGTACAGACTACAAAAATGTGAAGCACCTTTCTGTGTGCAAAGAGGAAGTAGTGTAAAATGTGAGAACTCTTTATACTTCCAATTGAAATTTCAGCAAAGAAGTAAACAACAGTACGCAACAGTTTTTCAAAAAGGCAATTTTTAATGTACTGCGTAAGGTATTTTGTCCTTCCTCACCTCGCGGCTTTGTAGTGCAACTGGAAGCACGTCTGTCTAGCATCGGAAAATCTAGGTTGCAAATCCTGGGGAAGAAATATCTGATTTTTCATGTGTCCTACATCAGAAAGAATGTTAGACTCTTGAAAGTGGCGCCTAAATTAAAATGTGGTGGACGATAAGTCGGCACCCTCTGGATATGGTAACTGATTCCCTTCCTTTTCAGTCGCCTTTTAATGGAGGAGAATATACGGAACTTTCTCCTTTTTTACGGCTTTCCTTCGTGGTATAATTAGAAGCCCTTCACGCTAGCAACAGAAAGCCCATAGAGTTCAAATCCCGGCGAGAGCATAACAAATTGTTCATGTTTCCTGCTACGAATAAACCTAATAAATCTACCAATATAATATTAAAAGTAATAAATATTAATTATTTACAATATATTAATAATTTATAATGTGTAACAGTTACATGCCTTCATCCAGTTCCTCAGTTCCACAGAAAAGTAATAGATCGAGGTTAAGCTGCATTTGTTGTAGTGTTTGAATTCAACTGCATTTCATTCAAATTCATATCACATGATGCAGTGAAATTTAACGCATTTTAATTAGCTTTAACAACAATCCTTTTAATGGTAGTACCGAACATATGTACAACTTCACACATAAAGTAGAGAAATTCATGTTTCATGTTCTTCAAAGAGGAATTCGTGATTTTTTGCTACGAATAAACCTAATCACTCTACAATCATATTGATAGTTAAAGGCAATAAATATTAATTATTTTCTATATATTACTAATTTATTATGTGCAATAGTTACCTATGTTCATCCATTTTCTCAATTCTAATGAATTAAGTAACAAATCGAGGTTCTACTGTATTTATTATAATGTTCGAAATCAACTGTATTTCATCCCAGTTCATTATGATACAGTAAAACAGTATACATTTTAACTAGTTTTAGAAATAATTCATTTACTGGTATTTCTGAGTGTATGTACAATTTCATAGACAAAATAAATGAATAATGTTTAAAAGACATGTACGTCTTAGTTCAACTTGATCTTTTACAAATGCAAGGAATCATTGAAACATTTCACTCAGCCATGTACATGCATAAAGATCCTTTGCAATAGATTGGTGTTACTTTAAAGCGTCTTTTATCTTTCTTTGTTGTCACTGTTTAACAAAATAAAGCGAGACAGCAAAAACCAATAATTAATTACTTTATCTCCAAAAGAAGTGTTGGAATCTGTAATTAAACTAATTAAGGCATTAATCCTGGTGGATAACCGAAAGCGAACTATCCGAGAAAGTGAAAAAGCGAAGATGTGACGAAAGTTTTTGCGCACATGTTTTACATAGCTGACATTTTGTGGCTGAATGAAGAAGCAAAGGACGAAGGAAAAGAAAACTACAATGAAAATGTATGTAAATTTTTCCCCGGCACTTTTCCTTAATTGAAAAAGTTAGGAATTCCAAGAAGAAACTTTGTATACTAATGTGGGCTTTTTAGGAAATGAGCATAGTTGAGTCGATTGGTCTTTTATCAAGAGTTCTTTTCCTAGAAAATAAACTTAGCTGATAATATATGCTTTTTCTTAACAGCTTATTTAATTTAGGCTTGACTTTTATTACTATTATTAACCTGTTAGACATTTTATTACAGAAATATGTTTTATTGCTTTATTGAAGAAAGGTATTCGCTTAGAAAAGAGTGCTAATAGACCTTTCTTTTTATTTTTATTCCATTTAATAATCGTTTTCTCTTTGAAATGGTTAGTTCTTTTTTAGGTTATCAGTAATGGTAATTTTCGCAGATAGTTATTCAGACTTTCTTCAAGTAAGTGCATTCTTGTGTAGTGCAAGTGCAGTGTTGCTTCATTTTTGCTAAACTGCGTACGGATTGTGTCTGTAACTAAATGTAACTTGTAGCAAATCCTTTAAATAGACGCGTGAGCTACTGATCCTTGTGTCTAAAATGAAATAGAAGTTAAAAAGGGTATAAAGAAACCTTTTATTAAGAACTCAATAATTTGACATATAATTTGACAGAAGGTACTTCTTGTGCTTTCGAAAACAGCCAACATTTACGACGCATCTCGAAATGAATTTAAATTGAAACTAAGTTAAGTCTAAGTTAACCAAAGGCTACGCAGAACTGATTAACGCACCAGTTGCCTGAGACTTATACCAGTGCGAAGACGCCGAAGATAGACTACTATCAAATAATTATAACTCGTAATGTGGCCTTCAGCAGGCGAAACATGCTCTGATTAAACAGTCTAAAATCTTCTTTTAAGAACTACCTCTTTACATGCTTTGATTAAACAGTCTAAAATCTTCTAAATTTTATCTCTTTCTGTCTCAGTTGAATACGCGCGGACTAAAAATGGCACTCTGACAAGAAAACGGAAAGGGGAGAATAACAGTAAATATATTTAACATAAAATAACTGGTTAGATAAAAATAAATAAATTCTTACAACTGTAAGTTTGGATTTAAAGGTGCTACTTTGATTTAAACATTTATTTTTTGTTTTTGTTTTTGATCAATATTAACTTTCAAGCAGTATAGCAAGAGTCTGGTGCATAATTAGCATACTGGGATCACAAGGATGTCAAAATGAAATAGAATGCTTCTCAAATACACATAATGAGTTATTCATAAATAAGGAGATTTATTTAATTTTACTAACAGTTAATTTTTAGTTAAAGCAACTTTCCGTTCAGTCTCCTTTTCATTCACGATTTATTGCCAAACTAGCGCTCTTGTATTCAAATTTTTGGAAGGTAATTTTAGAGCGTGTTATGCCTGCTTGAAGGTCACGTTGCTTTTTTGAATTACTAGCGATTAGGCTGCTTTAGCGTCGAGTGGTTCTGCCCATTAAGCTTATTTTCCGCTCACTTCTACGAGTCAGAGCCTTTCTGCGCTTTAAATTATCCTGCGAGCCGTTAAGCTAAACTTACTATACTTTATTTTAAGTTCATCATTTTTATTTTAAGTTCATCATTACCTGTCTGAGTTAAGCCAGAAGTGTTGGCTTTGTATAAGCTCAAGTGATGCCATCTGTTAAATTATATCGAGTGAATAAAGGGTTCTTTATGCCCTTCTTCTGATTTTCTGTTGTACTTAAAGAGCTGGGGATTGTTCCTTATACGACCTTTTAGAGCTCGTTAGTTTATTCTCCCAAAGAGAACAGCACTTTATACGTTAATGACCAATTTTAGTTCGATGTGAAATATGCTCATTATTTTTGCTAACGATAATTAATACGTTGTGGCAAATATTATGGAAAAACGTATTAGGTTTAATGTGACGTTTGAACTCAGCACCTATCTCATTAAAATTGAATACTTAAACAACACTGATGTATCGAAATATATCGCAGGTAAACAGGACCGGTCACTTGGTTTAATGTGATAATCAGGTTCCTGTGAGCAAAAGATATCCAGGTAAACATCGAGAGGAAAATGTTCATATTTAAATTTAGCAAACTGTGTACAGCAGCTTATAGTTTCATCTTCGTTGTATTTGCTCTTCTGGAAATGAAATTTACGTTATCTGCGAAAGTTTAATTTCTCTCATTCCAAAGAGTTGTACTACTCCGTTAACTGACATAAAGTTCATCCTTTAAATGCAATATTTTGAATCTGAATTCATTAGAGAAAATAACTCCGTATTCTGTATGTTTGTCTGTTTATAATTATATCTCTCTTTACATTTCTACATCTTTATTAGATTATTATTTCGATCTCATCGTGTTTACCTTAAATCTTACGGAGATTCGTTTATGAAACCGTCATCAAAGGAGTATTTTCAGACATTAAAGAAACAAACAAATTACTTGTTAACTAATTAGTCTTAATAGGATAATATCTGTTGAAGCATTTTAAGTGTAATATTACTCATCCCTACTTTACTTCAGAGTGCTATAATAAATTTAACTGACTGATACCTTCGAAGCATTCGAATTTGTGTAGAGTAGAAATCATAACTTACTAGAAATGACATCCGCTTCAAAGAAAAGCAAACTGAATTTTATGCTAATCTACAAAAATTAATTAAATTTAGTTGAGATTATAGTTGGCAACATATGATCAAATTTTCGTTACTTACTAACATATATCGTGAAGTTAATATTTGTTAACTTAACTAATTGCTATAAATTGGTATACTAAGCATAACCTGAAATTGTCAAGAAAAATTTAATCAATAAATTTAACAACTTTTACAAAAAAAAGCCGAAATGCTGCGCCAAATAATTTTTGTATCCTTTGTTTTTATTTTATTACTATTACGTTTTTCTTAAGCGACATTGAAACTTAGCAGCTGTTTTTGTGCATAACAAAATATTAAATAATAAAAAATATTTTTTTATTTTATTGCCTTTATATTTTATACATATTTAACTATTCAACATTTGTATCTTAAAATGTTTTGCATTTATTAAGTTCAACTTTACCATTTTTCAGTACAAAAATTGTTTTATGCACTACTGCATAAATTAAATGCAGCCGTAAGTTGTTAATACATTTATTAAACCATTTTAAAGCTGTATTATTAATATCTGCTGAAGTGTTCGTTTATTCCATTGTGTCAAATCGGTGGCCACCAAAACAATTTTACAGACTGATTTCCCGCAGACACATTTCTAGTAAATTAATTAACATCATCATCGCAGTAATTATTATGACAAAAGCGTGCACAGTGAAGCTATATATGAAATAATAATAACAAACTCAATAGATGTTGATCCGTAATGAATAGGAAATTGGAGGCGAAGACAGATTAAATCTTCGTTTTTTATTTCAGCTTGTTGTAGCCACAATCAAGATGGTACATTAATTGTACCTATACCGAACACCTTAGATTTTAAGATAAATTTTCACTAAGATAGAAGGAGCGGACAGACAGCAGGGCAGCTAGGCCAAAGCGTTGAAAGCAAATGCGTTGTGTTCAGGGTGAAATCTTCATTCAGGCTGAGTTACAATGGTTTACAATGCATTTTGATTGGACCTTTAATACTTCTGTAAAATTACTATTGGCTGCTTTACTTCCATTTACATCTCCAGAATTAGTAAGAGTCATGTGACATGGATTAATCTAGAAATGACGCAGTGCAGAGAGAGGTTACTATTTTTAGAATAAAGAAGGGACATTTACATTGCTAATTTAACCTTTTACATATTCTTTATTTTTCTTACATATATGTTCACGGCATTGTGTATTTCACATATATTTCTAAATAGACGTGTTATGCTGAAACATCTCTGCTACATTAATGTAATTATAGGAGCGTGCAGATGCAAAGTTTCAACTAAATTGAAATTCTTCTCATGTTTCAAAGTTCTTTAATGCTTAATCAAATCCAAACATTTTCTAAAATTGAGTTAAATTAAAACATCACTTCCTTATTAATATCGGACTTTCAGTAGACTAACGATATTTCGTCCTATACAATGTGATATAACGTGAAAGATCTAATTCTAACAGTGTCCAAATCTCTATACCTGAGTTCAGCAGCAGCAAATAAAGTAGTGAAATATTTAATATGTTTCTCGCAAAGTTCTGCCCCTGTTTGTTAGAAAAATCACGTTTCATTATAAATTCATCACTCCATTCCTTTAGCGTTTAGAAAGCACTGCAAGCAGAAGGGGGAAAGTATTTCGCCGAGTGCCCTAAGGTCATAAAAACAATATTGAATTCTTAATTTTAGGTTCCCAAAATTGGAAAATTAATCATACTTTTGACAGCGTAAATTGGGCGAAGAATTTCCTTTAAATCAACTTGGCTGATCCTTTATTTCATCAATATAAGGCTGTAGAATGGCGGGTCTTTTACTTTTTAAAAGTTTGGTAGGATTCTGTATTGAATTTTACAACGTGTTTCGAAATCCTGGCATTTGAATATGTGGTACTGACTGCCTAATGCACTTAAATTTAATTTGCATCAGCACGGGTACAACTTCGATATCCATGAAAAAAAGGGGGGAAAAAGAGGATGAAGAGAAAGAAAATACAAATAGATTTTCAGGTTTTAACGTCGCACCAGACGATTTGTTAAGCTGTTTCATCATCTTGCTGAAGTCACAGTTTTACCAAGCTGCTCTTGAACTCACTTTTGCTGTAATGGTTTTTAACTTTTTAAACTTTATTATCAAACATGGCTTTCTTCTCACTTACGGCAAATAAAATTCAGCAGCAAAATCACAAAAGTTTTAAAAGCAGCATATTTTTTAAATTCCCAATACAGTGTTAAATGTTGCAATATTTATTTTTTTTTACTTTTCTCAGTTTATCATATTAATGTTCAGTTTTACTATTAAAATGTCTTACAACATAACTTTTTTTGTCATTTTATTATTCATTTTTTTCTCCTTTTAACTTTATTTATTAAACATCACTTACTTTTCACTTACGCCACAAAAAGCTCAACTGCAAAATCACAAAATCTTTAAAATTATTAATATAACGTTAAAGTGTTTCCAAACATTTTTTTTATATTCGCTATATTAATTCTTTAAAAACAATACATGACGATAACTTTTGGTGGAAACATCCTTTTATTTGAAAAGTGATACGGAGATACACGTGATACCGGCATGAAAGTGAGGATCGAGACTAATAGGACCTCTGGTGCGAATGATCTAGGGAAGTTAGAGAAAATAAATGTTTTGATACTTTCTCCAAAATATCAAGGAAGTTAAAAAAAGATGCATATTAATCCTAGGAAATAAAAACAAAATTCATGCTTTAAACAATACCTGACAAACAAAAACTGCTTTTTTTTTAAAGACGACAAATGAAGAGTTATTAGGTAACCCTTTATTTTTCTTATAAAAAATGTTTTATGCACATCATACCTTGCAAGGAATTAACCTTATTCCTCCTTTATCGCTTACCTTCATAATGTGATTCCGGCTGGTTGTCGGGAAATCAGGAGTTCGAATTCCTGCGAGGACGAGGCTGATGTTCACATCTTCCGCTCTGAAATACACCTAATGACGCTACAGTGGGGCACGGACTAAAATGCGGTGAGAATAGTTCCTCAGCACCTGCATTTGGCGGCTAGGTCCTCTCTACCCTTTTTGCTTTTATTTGGGGGAGAATCTAATGATTTTTCTTCTTTCATACTACTTGCGTTCGTCGTATAGTTAGAATCACGTTTGACTGGCAATCGGAAGGTCAGGAGTTCGAATCCGAGAAAGGACAAAACTCGCTTTCTTGTGTTTCCTGGTCCAGAATAAATAGTTTTGCAAGCGGTGCTCGAAGTAAAACATGCGGTGGGCGACAATTTGTCAGCACCTGGATTTGGCAACTCAGTCCCCTCGTTCCTGTATACACTACAGACCTTTGTCGCATATAATACTTATCTTTATGCGGTTAGGAGATTTACGGGGATAAGATTATAGGTTGTAAATTTATTTGTCCCTGACTAGACGACTATGGAAATAGTGCGGAACTGACGACTTCGCATGACGAGATTTTTAATGGAATTAGTTTCATGTGTTCAAAAACTATTTCACTCTTGTAAATTCGAATGATGTTATCGCCTAGGCTATTTATTTGTTTAAAGAAAAAAAGTGTCGACACAGAATTTAATTTCAAAAACATAGAAATGACTTATTTACGTCCTTGTACGAAGTAAAGGAAGTATTTAATTGCGAAAAATTTTGGTGTCATTTTTCAAAGGAAATATCCATTTTGACAGTACCCGAGTCCCTTTTCACTGTTCTTTTAGCTTTCGAGTTCTTGGCTAGTTCTTTTGTGTGACGTCTCTGTGTACGGAAAGAATACAGATGTAATTCGCACATTTTTAGACGATTTTGCTTTGATGTAAAATAAAAGAACTTCTGCTTGGATTTTTTATTTTTTAACTGAAACTATATTCTTGAAAGTATAAATTTTCGTCTGTTACATGACAGTTTTGTTTTCATGCATAATGTTGCTTTTTAAAGAAGCAGTGGGTGGACGACTATGTTTGTGTTCTTTCCGAAGAAAATTATTCGTATCTAGTTGTTGAAAAACGTTGTGAAAGCCATGGTTTTTCGATATCTAAAGCTACGATAGGTAATGTTGTCAACAACAAAGGGAAAAATGTTAAAATTTAGCTTCAAGTGGGAAACGTTTTTCCAAATACGTATCCAAGGAAAAAACGGAATGTTTTGGTAACTGCAAAAGTAAAATATTAAAAGTTAAAAGGAAGTCCGCCAAATCAAAGTACGTTTGCAAACTCATTACAATGCTCAGTGTCAACTGCAAAGCAAAGTAATTAATGCTGATTTCAATCTTAAAAACTCGAAAAAATATAATGGTCATCGTCTTTCTCCACGACGTATCGCAGAACGCGCTGCAGAATTCTTTATGAGAAACATTTATTTGAGCAAAAATGGAAAAATGTTGTCACAATAGACTGATCTTAAGTGCACTTAAATGACTACCAAAAAAAGAGATCTCTTTATTATCATCGAAGAGGAGTAAAAAATCTTAAAACATGGTTCAAGGAATATAAAGGAAGTTTTTCAAAGGGATTTATGATTGTTGCTGGTTTTTCATATAACGGTAAATTAAAGCTAAAAGGAGTGGAGAAAAATGTTTCGATCATCTCCATATATTATGAAAACCATATTTTATACACAATTTTCAAATTGAAATAATAATCTTTACGCAGAGTGCGATGAATTGGTAGAACTGCATCAAGCAAAATCAGGCAGCCGCACGTCAAAATGTGCTGTTAATTTCCTGGAAAAAATTGACCAAGAAACGAATATAAAGGCCATACCCCTCACTCATATCCCTACTAAATCTCTTGATGTATCATTCACTGATTTTTCCGCTTTTGGACTTTTAAAAAGTGGATTGTCCAGACTTTCGACGTACAACCCTCCTTGGACTTTGGAAAGCTGTTTAAGAAAGAGGAATGGAATAACATACTTCTTCCAATACTACGCGAGGCTTCATTGTTGAAAATTACGGTGTATAAACACAGTAAACTATAAGGATTATCAAGTAGAACTTTTAAACCATAAAATTTTAAGTCGACTATTTCGGTAATTACAATGAAAATCGTCTAAAAAATGTGCGAACAGACCTATAAAGGACACTATAAACACTACAACAGCCCTATAAAGGACTAGATAATAAAACAAATTCCAAATTTGGGCTTCCAGATACCTATATTCGAGTGCAGGACTATATTATTGAAAATTTGATATCTGTAGGTACTGTTGTTTTTCACAGTGCGAGAAACATGCATACATGTATACATATTCTTCGTTATTTCATGTCTTTAATTATAATGCAGGGATCTAATACTTGGTGGCAACAATTTGAAAAGTGAAACGCCGTTTATAGTGAACCAATGCAAAAGGCCAAAACGAAATCTAGCAAATTCTGTGCAAATTGCCCTTTTGGGCTAATAAACAATTTCATATTTCCTAGTGTTTTCAAATACTGAGTTAGTATTATTGTGGTTAACAGTTTGTATAAACTTTTGTGAATAAATATGCCAGAAGAGGAGAAAAAAATGAACCAGAAATTTTTTGCACCTGTAAACAGTAACAAATTTTACAAGTGAAGCTATCCGGAGCAAATTCGGATATCTTTATCATCTTGATGCTTTCTTCAATTTACATCCTGAATGTAAGTAGCATAGCGAATAAAAATGGCAACACTTTGTAAACATGAACACTGAATTAGCTGAATATTCGCCTTTTTTAAAATAAGATTGTAAACACAATATGTAATTGCTATTGAAAGTAAAATTATGTTACAAATATATAAAATAATTTGTGTACATTTTGTATAAAACTAAAGGATACTATAAAATTACTATAACATGATGCAATAAATATATGAATTTTATTCCTAAGATCTGTTTTTATGCTTGTATAGAAACAGAACAGCACAGATCTATACCAACTTAAAATTTTGCGTTATAATCCCATAATAAAATTTACTTTGGTTTCTTATTAAACAAAATTTAACAAAGATATTCATTTTTTCAAAGCAGCTTATACGCGAATAGCTTGAGAATAATTCAGAATAATGTAATTAATGTACGACTGTGAATATTTCTAATCGATAAAGATTTTTCATTTGAAGAGGATATTCCGCATTACTTTCATTCGATGTATATGCCGTAAACATTCTTGATTGAATCTGTATGGCGAATCTAGAATATTCCAAAGGATTTTAAAAGTTAATAATTTTCTCTATCCTTAATTCATTGATACTAATATTCTTTGAAGCAATAAATTTGCTTTTCTCGTTAAGCGTTAAATTTGAGTTGAAACCATATCATGAGGGTTCTGTACATGTCTAACGACTGGAGTTATATTGTGATACACTGCAAAAAGCAGCATTTCTTTTGTTGTTGACTTGTCTATGTCTTTCATGGAAGTATGGTGGTCAGAGCTTCAAGGAGGTTGCATTTGTACTTTCACCCCAACTTTGAGGGACAGCACCCCGAGGGGTTATCCGAGGTCTACCCCTCTTCCTTACCACCCCTCTCCTGTACCTTCAAACCACACGAGAGGACATTTAACTCGCCATATACTTAGAGTGCTCCCATGCCGTAAAGACACTATACATTCCCAATCACCCATGCCTTCTCTGGGATTCGAATCCGGGCTCTTCGGTACCGCAGTAGGTTCCCCTAACCACTGTACCGTCTGAGCGACAAAATTTCTTTTAAGACTGGTGTATAGGTCACGTCAGTAAATAGACTAAAAAGTTTCAAAATATGAGTAGATGCGGTAAAAATGGATTAATAAGATGAAACCTATTTTTTTATTTCAAACCTTGGAGCATGTTATTTGCTTATATTCCTGAATATCATCGAGGAAGAATCACCAACTTTCGAACTCTTAAATAATTCCAAAATTAGTAAAACAGGCGGTATGCTAATGAGTCGGAAATACTACGAAATCTAGTAATAAATGTAGCCTGAAGTGGGAGGAAATTCAGTTGGGAATTAATTGAGTCTTTCTTACTGAAAGATTCAATTGCCATTACAGATCACGTTAGATAGAAATCGATTGGTCGCATGGATCTGTCCCTCTCTTTGAGCGTGATTTTATTCAATCTCCCAACCCGTTAACATACCAATCTAATCGTGACTTGATCACCGTTGCGCCTTTGCATTCTGGTTGCCTGTTGCCACTCAACCATGCACTAAAACCTGACGCCAGCAAAGTTATGCCATGGATGGCAGCGCTGAGGCCATTTTCTCCTCGACGAAATTAGTCGTTTCTAAATGATGGGTAATTTAGCGCGTAAAGAGTAAAAATTTATTTGAGGTTTTGGAATACTTTCAACTAATCAGTTCACCCTTCGGCAATGGATGGGGATATAATTATTCAAAAGAGGCTGACGCATGGCAGCAATTAGTTGGACGTTGTTTTTTATTCTCTCTAGTGCTGAGAATTTAAGAGGCTGCTTCTGAAATTTTGAACCTCTTAAAGCGTGTTTTGAAGTGATAAGCGTCCCATTACCATTGAATAGTGAGATTTGAGTTCAGAAAAATTTATATATAAAGGAAGCAGTCTGCGGCTTTCCTTTTCTGGGTTTTGTTAAATTTTCTTTTCCTGTAGTTTTCTGGTAACATAGCAGCTTCAGATAACATTTTGAATTTTGAATTAGAGTATGCTATGAAATTCTGTTTAGATATTCATAAATAGTTTTTGTATTTAACTAATAGTCTTTTGTCCTTGATCGTTAAAATTAAGCACAAGAGACCTATACTTACAAATTCGCAACATTGAAAATATAAATTTATAACAGTTCGTATGTTACAATGTTTCTAATTAAGTAACGAAGTGTAATCTAATAATAAAGGAAAAGAAATCTTAGTAAAATCTGAACATTTAAAGCGTATAATAAGTTTCTCTAGTTATTTATTTTTATATAAAATCTATTTTGCAATCATCATTATTTACAAAGAAAATCGTGAAAATTTATGATTAAGGATTGAGCACAAGTTGAGGATAAAAAATAATGCGCACTACATTACCTTCATTATTCCAAATTAAACTGCAGGAAAGCCTTTGACTTGACTTGGGTATATTTATTTAGTTTAAGAACTGGTTTTTCTTATATGTAGCTTTTATTTGCCTTTAGTTTTGGCATTCAAATTCTGGTGCCCAGCTGCGGTATAACAGCTTCCCCGCAGAGTGGGGTTAGGGTTACCAGAAAGTGGTAACCCACTGGCAACATCTGACTGCAAAAGTGACGGTATGCCGTAGACAGAGCGAGAACATTCTAGAACACATTCTTATCGGTTTTCCTCAGGAATGTTCTTGAAGGTAAGTTTAAGGCTATATATACCACGCTTGTACGTATATTAGTACAATCAGGAGTATTTTGAGTAGTATGTTGAGTTCAGTAGTAATGTTTTGACTCCAGAGATTAGCTTGAGAGTGACCGAGCCGAGTTGGAAGCTATATTTTAATACTTTGCCGTGAAGCTGTCTTTACTGTTGTAGCCTGAAGGCTGTGTTGCTGATTGTTTCCGAGTGTTTATCGTAGTTTTTCGACGACTATAAACGTGCTTTAGAACTCTTCTGTGTATTACTGGCGAATAAATTGTGTTTTGACTCTTCACCAAGTGTTGTCATCAATTACTCCAAATTCACGAAGCTGTAATACGCAACAATATCAAAGATTTATCCGAAAATTTATACAAATTATACTTTAATTTCCACCAGAAGAAAACAAAAAGTGTTCTAATTTTGTTACCAAGTGCGGTAATCATGGCAAAAGTTTTTTTTAATCTACAATAATAATAAAGAGTAGCTGGATTCGTATTAATAATTTGCATAGAAATTCTCCAGTTCTTTTGTTCAGTCAGTAAAGAAATTTTTAAGAGGATCATATTTTTGTCTCGAAACGTTTAGTCACGTCATGTGTTATAATGAAATATATTCCGCAAAATGTCAGTATTTTGTGCTTTTATTTTAATTTACACAATGTTAATTTTTTTTATTTTGATGTTTAATGTTAGTAATTTTGATTTAATACAGCTGCTTAAGGTTAAAAACTCATAATTGTCCTTGAAGTGGTAAGGAAAACAGTTCTACAATATCTAACGTTCTTAATTAAATGCAAGTATGTAATATAAAATTATATGCGTATAATAGTAAATATATCGCAATGAAGCGAAACTTCGAAATGGTTCTACAAAATATAGGCTGAAATTTAAGCAGCAAGCTCTCTGAAGCAACACCTCCCCGAACCGCAAGCTTCATAATGAATGTTAGATCCTTTTAACTGCTTTCCTAGAAGGCATACAAACAGAGATTTTATACGCAGAATGCACTTTTAATTTGTGTTATAACATCAAACACAGTTATGTTTCGTTTTCAGTTTTTTATGCTAAGTAATGAATTTGAAACATTTTTTTTCATAAGCTTCATAAGTTGCTTTCCAAAGAATAGGAAATTACTGATTTACCCTAAAACCGTTATTGTTCTTTTAATTTCCTTTAACGATAATCTATACTATTAAAATCTGTGTGCGTCTGTTTGTCTGTTTATTTGTTTGGGATATTATCTCCTCCGGACCGGCGGGGAGTTGAGTTTCGAGAGAGGTACCTTCCAGATTCCAAAAATTTGTGGGAAGCCATTTGGAGCGTTCTTATCTTCGTACTACTTTAATCAGCCGAGATACTAATTAAAAACTCTGAAAAGGTTAAATTTCGCCCTCATTTCTCCGAGTGACAACAGTCTCATACGCTGAAGATAAAAATCTGATTTATATCGAAAAGTGTTGCCGTTTTCGCCTTCAGATTGTAGAGTTTGTTAATAAAAAAATTGTGAGTTTTACAAAATATTAAATAAAAATAGCAGCACCAAATATTAAAATATAATATTCCGGATTCTAAAAATTTATGCGAAGCCATATCGCCTGTTACGATTTTAATTAGAGGAGATAACAATTCAAAACTGTGAAGACACTAATTTTCGCACTCATTTTACCAAATGGCAACAGTCTCCCGCGTTGGAGATAAAAATGTTTTATTTCTAAAAGTGCTCGCTTTCAAATCGTAAAGTTACTGCTCTCTTTTAAACGTAGAAACTGTTAATAAAAAAATATGTAAGTTTTACAAAATATGAAATAAAAATATCATTGCGAAGCTTTAAATGCATTATTATTGTATAGGGAATATTGTAACGTTGAAGAAAGCACGCGATTGCATGTGACAGCATTATATGCGAACACATTTTTCACATTTTAAATAAATAACTGACGTTGGTAACTTTTTTGTTTCAGGTTAGTGTAATTGACACGAATGTTGCTGCCACTTTAATTCTTTTATTGATATTGAGAAAATGTTGTTATATTACATTAAATTTAAATCACGAGGTCGTACGTATTACCTGAAGTGTCAAAAGTTTTTTCCTGGTTTGATAATAAAAAAAATATTTACGAATTGGTTGTTGTTTGGAAAGCAAGAATTGATTTCATTCGTGTTGAAATGCATATACATTTGTTTTCAGGGGTACGTAGAAATTTTGCTTTGGTTGCAGCACGATAGATCATATTAAATGATGCTGTAGAATAAAAATGACGACTTCCATCTACAGGACAAACATTTATTTAAGCTTTGAAGACGTAGAAACATAAGTAAGATACATGAATTACACAGTACTTCGCTTATCGCGTGCATCCGATACTCACCACAGACTTTGGTTAACTCACTCTGGAAAAAATATTACGCAGCAGAGAGCTTGCTTATTATGCGCATGCGCCAGGGGAATCAACGGCGGGTGCCAACATACCCCCTTTCGACGTTGATTCTCCTGTTCCTGAAAATAAAACAAAATACATATTAGACAGTATTCAGTCCTATAATTGTACAGCAGTTCTGATGTTTAACAGGTGTCAGGGGTTTGGTTAACATATCAGCTCCCATTTCACTGGTAGGTATGTACTGCACATCCAGTTCGCCGCGTTCATATACTTCACGCACAAAATGATGGCGAATGTCTATGTGCTTTGTACGTGAGTGAAACACTGAATTCTTTGTAATTTTCTGAGCTCCTTGATTGTCGCAGTATATTGTTGTTGGACTTTCTATGCTGTAACCCAGCTCTTTCAGGAAACGGCGCAGATAGACGGTTTCTTTGGCGGCTTCAGACAGAGCCATATATTCCGCCTCCGTTGAAGATAGAGCTACACTATGTTGTTTTCGTGATTCCCAGGTTATGGCAGAACCACTTAGTATACATACAAAACCTGTGTGAGATTTTCGATCATTGACATCTGATGCCCAATCTGCATCCACAAAGGCGATGAGTGGTTTTCCTGTTTTTGTATAAATTAGTCCTTGATCTTGGGTCCCCTTTAGGTATCGAAGTATTCTTTTCGCAGCATGCCAATGTTCTTTTCCTGGGTTGTTGTTAAATTGACTTAAGAAATTCACGGCGTATGTGATATCTGGCCTAGTAGCTACTGAAAGGTACATAAGTGATCCTATCAGATTTCTGAATGGAACATTTTTCATGTCAGCGATTTCGTTTTCGTTTTTTGGACTCATCTCCTTTGATAATTTTTTGCAGTGATCTATAGGTGAAGCTACGGATTTAGCATTTTGCATATTGTACCGATTTAAAATATCGTCAATGTATTTCTTTTGAGAAATTTTAATTGAATTCTCATTTTGGAAAAATTCTATGCCTAAACAATAATGTAATTTTCCTAAGTCTTTCACTTTAAAAGCAGAAGCTAAACTATCGCGAATTCTTTCATACGTTTGCTTAGAATCGGTAAAAACGATAAGATCGTCTACATATACAATTATAATTGTTTCACTGCTAGACGACTTTTTAATATAAACACAATTATCTGAATTAAGAGATTTAAATTTCATGGATTTTAATTTTTCATCTAACTTTTTGTACCACTGACGTCCCGACTGCTTAAGACCGTATAACGATCGCTTTAAAAGACACACTTTATCTGAATTAGTTTCATCGCGAAAACCTTCGGGGATTTCCATATAGATTTCTTCATCTAAATTTCCATTTACATAGGCCATTACAAAATCTAATTGGTAACCTTTCAGACTGTGTTCTACAGCGTAGGCTAAAACTGTTCTTATAGAACTTAATCTAGCAACAGGGGAAAAGTTTTCAGTGAAATCAAAACCAGGGGTTTGGGCACACCCTTTAGCAACTAGCCTAGCTTTGTATTTTTCGATAGTGCCGTCGTGATTGTATTTTAATTTAAGAACCCATCTACTACCAATAACTTTCTTATTTTCAGGTCGATTTACCAATTTCCAAGCGTTTTCTTGAACAAGGGAATTATATTCTGATAGCATAGCATTACGCCAATTTTCAGCATATGGTCCATTTAATGCCTCTTGCACCGTAGGATTAATGCTTTCCTCAACAACATTTTGAATTTGTTCATTTTTATTTACAACTGTATACTGATATTCCTTTTTAGGCCTTCCGGGCAAACCTGTTTTTATTTTCTTGGGTCGACCAGGCCCCCTTTTAATCAGGATAGGAGACACTGATTCGCTTTCTAAATCACTTTCGCTTTCATTTTCAGATTCAGAGTCAGTTGGCGACACCTTGCCGTTCAGAGGTGATGATTTATCACGACATAGTTTGTTTATAATTTTCTCTTCCGGAGCGAAAGGCAGAGATATTTCTTGTTCTGAGTCATAACTAGAGCAGTTTTCAAACTCATTAACAAATTTTACGTCTCTGCTTATTATCACTTTACGTGCCTCAGGATCCCAGAGTCTATACGCTTTTGATTCATCAGAATAGCCAATAAAAATACATTCTTTAGACCGAATATCAAATTTGCCTATTCCTGGCCTTTTATTTAATGGAAATGCTTTTTGGCCAAAGGTTCTGAAGTGAGAGACAGCTGGCACTCTGCCAAACATCACTTCATAAGGTGTTTTTGTTTGACCTTTCAAACCTCGCGTAGGACAGCGATTTCGAATGTAAGCAGCCGTATTGACGGCTTCGGCCCAGAATTTATGAGGCAGATTGGACTGTAATAATAAACATCGCGCCATTGAAACTAAAGTGCGATTTAATCTTTCGGCGACTCCATTTTGGGCTGGTGTGTAAGGAGTGCTCTTTTCGTGTTTTATTCCCGCGTCATTAAGAAATTTATTAAAGTCTTTCCCTAAGTATTCTAGCCCGTTATCCGTTCGGAGAATTTTGATTTTGGAGTTAAGTTTATTTTCAAAAGATGCTTTGAAATTTATAAAAGCTTCCTTAACTTGTTCCTTAGATTTCAGAAAATAAACATGAACGTATCGAGATTTGTCATCGATAAATGTTGCGAAATAAAATGATCCGCCTATTGATTCGACTCTCATGGGACCACACAAATCAGAATGAATTAGATTTAACAACTCAGTACTTCTATATTCAGATTCTTTGGGAAGGGGGGTTGCGGTTTGTTTACCCTGAATGCATACCTTACAGGTAGAAAGAGAATCATTTTGAGAAAAAGAAAGACCTCTAACCATGTTATTTAATAGAAGTTTTTTAAGATCGTTTTCATTTAAATGGCCAAATCTTGTATGCCATTGATCTATTTCTTTAGCAATTGATAGAGATTCGAATATTGGCATGACATAATAAAGATCATTTTCGCGTTTAGCTAAAATTACTGTTTCATTATTAGAATTAATTATTCTAGCACATTTTTCTTTGAAAATTACTGAATAATTATTTGCAGTTACTTTAGATACAGAGATTAAATTATTTTTCAAATCAGGCACACACAATACATTTTCGAGTTTGATACTTTCGGTTTTAGAACCTATGCGAACTTTAAATTTAACAGTTCCTTTCCCGATAGCTTTAACTATTTTATTAGCAGCTAATTTAACATAAATATCACCTACCTCGTGAATTTCTTGGAAAAGCTCTTTGCTGTTACACATATGTGATGTTGCACCACTATCTAGACAAAAAATGTCTTTAGAATCACTATCTGTGCATGATGCGGCCCTTTCTTGTTTCACCGAATTCTGATTTTCTGCAGACATCGCAATTTCTCCAAGGCGTTTGCTTTTATTTTCCTTGTTTTTCTTCCTACATTCCGATGCTCTATGCCCGTATATATTGCAGAAGTTGCATCTGTAGTTAACTGGATACTTTCGGTTTGCAGACGTCTCTAGTTTCGGTTTAGGAACCGGTCGTTGATTATACTTCCGATCTTTTGAATAGAATGCTTGTTGTGATTCACAATACGATGAATTTTTATTTTTGCGGGCGTTAGCTTCTTCCAGCAGTTTAATTTTCAACATGTCTGGAGCAGGCAGTTCATCACGAGATTCAATGGCAATTCGAAAGCTTTCATAAGAGTCCGGTATGCTATATAAAAGCAATATTGTTAGCAAATCATCCGCAATGTCGATTTCCATCTCTTTTAGCTTGTCCACGAGAATGAAAAAATCATTTAGGTGATCAGTCATTTCTTTAGTATCGGTCATTTTTGTAAAAAGCAATTTTTTTAGAATTGTGGCCTTTCTAGCTGGCCCTTTCGATTCGTAAATAGAGTGCAATTTACTCCATAGTTCATGGGATGTTACACAGTTTTTTACTTGTGTAAGTTCACTGGGTGAAATTGATAGGATTATATCCGCTCTTGCTTTTTGGTCAGTAGATTTCCATTTAGCATAACCTTCATCACCAGTTTCTGGTTTCGTAATTTTCCCAGTTACATAGTCCCAATGATCATTTTTAATCAGTATTGCTTCCACTTGCAATTTCCACGTGTCAAAATTGTCCTTTTTCAGCTTTTCAATTGAAACTGTATTTGTGGTCGTCATTTTCGATTTCAGTCGACTCAGCTTAGCTTGCCGAAAGAATTTTACACAGACGGTTGTATTGCGCAGTTATGCAATGCCTGGGCCCATAACCAATGTAGAATAAAAATGACGACTTCCATCTACAGGACAAACATTTATTTAAGCTTTGAAGACGTAGAAACATAAGTAAGATACATGAATTACACAGTACTTCGCTTATCGCGTGCATCCGATACTCACCACAGACTTTGGTTAACTCACTCTGGAAAAAATATTACGTTGCTGCAGACTAAATTTTAAAATTGAAGCCACTCTTAAAATTCCGTTAAGTCTCTCAACCTGTCAATGAGCCCCGGACATGGACTTTCCAGGTCTATTGGTTTCTGCAAAATGCTTAATGATTTATTTATTTTAATTATGGCAAAACACTTGAGGGTTAGCTGCCTGAGGGATGCCTTTGTGGAGGATTTTCTAACGGAAATCGGCTCGCATAAATGTTACGCACGGGTAAATCCATGAAAACGCACATGCAGCCAGCCCGTTAGAATAGGGCCCTGGGACCAAACTACCAGAGCTCAACGACTTTACCGCTCTGCTGCTGATAGACGTGAAATACTTCCTACAGTTAATGTAGCATAATACGAAAAAAAGGTCTCATTTTCCAAAAGTATGTTCAGAGCACTTCTGAAAATATTTATTTTGTACCAATAAATTACTATGCCAAATAATTAATAAAACTAATCCCTTGGTTATAAAATTATTAATCTTAGAATTAATATGACTTTAAAACACAGGTCGAAAAAAATTCCCTTTTGTTTCATGATTGTAAATAAAAGCATTATTTTTAATTAGGCAATTATATAGAGCTTTTGAAAATAGGCTTCTGCTACTTGGGACATAAAACATAAGTTAAATTTCTAATCCGCAAAAAAAGAAAGGGATTTTTATCCCTACCTGTCATAAAAAGGTCCGACCACATTGAAAAAAGGATTAAAAATCTGCTTACATTACCAACAAACTTTATTTACCGAAATTCTTAATTAAATATAACATACCGCTGTGAGGCCGAAATTGCGAAAGGTTGCTTCATTATTCTTTGCCGCCATCATGTTTTCGCAAGCGTAATTTTCTCTTATCGACTGCGAACATGTAGTTCTTAGAACTTTCAGAAATAAATAACTTAAAATAGTTAATCTTAGAAGCCAAATTAATTAAAGAGATGCTTGTGTGTTTTGCGGGCGTATTTTAGCAGACTTATTATCGTTATTTTGTTCAGTTTCATAACTTTAGTTCGCGTATACATACTAAAGCGCAGCAAGGAAAGGTGTGAAAAGTGCGCTTCTTCTTCCTCCTTCGTTCACTTTTTAATTAAAATGGAAACTGTTTAGATTCATAATATATCCGCAAGCCATAGAATTATTTTTCGTTTATGCTATTATTTTGTAAGCGAGTCTGATAATGAAAGCATTGAAAACATTAATCATTTCAGCTACAGATGAATTAATTATTAATCGCTGGAGTTTTAGTATTATATTTAGCACTAATTTTATTTTTGTTAAGAAATAGTAGGCTTTTAATTCATGAAAACATTAACTATTAAATTTAGTAAATAATAACAAATTTCCTTATATATAGTACAGTTCTAATCTTAAAAATTTTAAATTATAACCAGGCTTAGAGATAACTCTGCTTTGTTTTTAAACTCTAAGAAAGAAAAATTTATAAATTTGTTTTCCACATACCACACTTCTCTGTATCTTATAACTTTTTATGCAATATACTAACTATTTGACAAGCTCTGTTATTATAAGACATTTGCTCCTTTCTGCATGCCTTCGTGGTGTAACGGTAGCACACCCGGCGCAAATTCGAAATGTCCAGGTTCGAGTCCCGGTGAGAGTATTGCTCATTTTTTTGTGTTTTCCACTTGAAAACAACCTAATGACTCTACAGTACTTCGGATAAGAACTTAGATTTTAGAACCCATTTCAAATTTCATAATTCTACATCAGAATTTGGCACATGTATGCTGTTAACAAAAAATCTGATGTGGACACCACGTGACTTCTTTATATGGCCTATTAAGTTACACACATTTTTGCTGCATTTCATTTAAACTTATTTCCTCGAATTTCATTAGGCATACATTTCTTACTCAATTAATCTCACTTAGCGGCAAAGCAAAAATACATAAAAAATTAAAACATCTTCATTAAGATTTGTAAAATACATACAGAAAAACATGAAACACCAGTTACAGTTAAAATTAGAGTTTCTACACAAAAATAAGCAATTCGGCCAGCGGGAAAGAAGACAGATTTTCCGGTGCACAAAACTGAAAGTTTGCTTTTCGTCCCACTCGGCAAAAAGACGTAAAATGGCGTAATTCACTATTCTTCTGAGTTTCAAATGTAACTAGATTGCCGTTCGTTAGGCTTAACTCGCCACTTTTAAATTTTTGATAATTCTATAACTGTTGCAACAAAACACATAAAACCTTAACCGAAACATACAAACCACATAATTCAATCACTTTTAAAGCAAAAACTGCAGAATTTACCAACATATATGATAAAGGAACAGGAGCTGAGCGAGCGGGGTAAAAAGATATATACAAAAAAGGGAGATGAACAACTAGTTGTTATAGCAGTCCCATATACGAAATTTCAATTTTCTACAGCTAATTGTTTTTGAATTATGCAAGATACATACGTACGTACGTACAGACGTTACGAAAAAATCCCTTCTAAATCCATTTTAAATTCATTTTGCAATCCGTTTTGGAAAAAAATAGGCCTTTGTTCTGACCGTACGTACAGATATCGAATAAAAAAGATCGTCTAAATTCTTTCGGGAGCAGTCAAATATTCCGTTGAAATATGATACCCGAAAATTTTCGCAGTTACAATATTTCCTTTATTTGGCACAAGGGAATAAAAAAAAGCACATATATATTTTATCGTTTGTAATATTGCTGTTTAAAACTTCTTTCCCTTTTCCATTGATTGCACTTTTCCTATTTTCTGCATAAAGGGAATAGTAAGCTTAAAAATGTAAATGTTATTATTACAGAAAAATGATTTTATGGTGTTGCATTTTTAGAACTATAAAAACTGTGATTTGTTTTTCGAGTAACTTAGTTCTATAACTTTGTTACCCTGAAGTTTTTAAAATAAAAGTATGGATTTAATATTGCTGACAAAAAGTTACATTGCGAATTTAACTATTTATTAAATATATATTGCGAGGAGCAGATATAAATCAGAAAACGACATATGCAACAAATTAATGGAGAATTAATCAAAAGCAAAAATTTGCAAAATATCGCTTCTGTCGAGTTTTTTTTTGGGGGGGGGGCACATTTTGGCGTCGAAAATTTTAAATGTTTAAATGTCCTTATCACTTTCCAAATTGTTGCCACAAAATATTATCGCCTTGTGTTAAAGAAATTAAATAATGAAGAATCCTCATAAATCCTCGTTATGTTTATATGCTTCTCGCATTGTGATAAAACCACGGTACCTAGAGCCATCAAATTTTGAATAACGTAATCCTCCACCGAATATGGGCATCTGGAAGACCTAATTTGGGATTTCGAATTTGTTTTATTATCGATTTCATATTTTGTAACACTTTAAAGATTTTTTTATTAACAAACTCAACGATTTCAAAGCGAACAATGGCAACAAGGTAAGGAGAAAAAACATTTTTATCTCCAGCGCCCTAGACTGTCTATCGGAAACTCTAGAGATGTGCTCATTTTAAAATTATTTTGCGATATTGCTGTTGAATTGAACTTTATGGTTTAACTGCGAAGAACATTTATATTTAATAAATAAAGGTAACACACAAAACGTTAAAAAAAAACGCCCCTTCGGGCGTAATGTAAAATCTAAAAGCTTTTTTTCTTTTTGTTCTTGTTTTTAAAGTCCAAAGGGGCTTTCTCCCTGAAGGACTAATGTTTTCTTTTGCGATTTTGCGCCGGAAATATTAAATGTCGGTTCACTTTTCAAACTGTTGCCACAAAATATTGCAGCCCTGTATTATATTTAAAGAAATTAAATAATGAAGAATGTGCATAAATGTATGTACGTTTCTAGCATTGTGATAAAACGACGGTACCTATAGCCATCGAATTTTGAATGACGTAATCCTGCTGCAAATATGGGCATCTGGAAGCCCAAATTTGAAATTTGGAATTTGTTTTATTACCGATTTCATATTTTGTAAAACTTTAACGAATTTTTGATTAACAACTGTATCTCTAGCGCGTGAGACTGTGTATAGGAAATTCTAAAGATGTGCTTAGTTTAAAAAAATTATTTTGCGATATTGTTTAACTGAATTTTATGGTTAAGTGCCAAGAACATGATATTTAATAAATAAAGGTAACACACAAAACATTAAAAAAAGCGCCCCTTCGGGCGGTGTAATGTAAAATCGGAAAGCTTTCTTTCTTTTTTTTTTAAGATTTATATGTTTTTTCTAACGTCATAGTTGAACAGTCTCTGTTGACTATTCTTAGTTTTATGCTCTATTCTCTGCATGCAATGGAAAATGAAAATTTGCCTTAGTTGCTTCTAAAGATACGGAATTTATAATCATGTAATACTCTGAAAAGCGCTTCAGGTAAACTGTGGCAACCCTTTCCAATACGAGTTTGCCCTGTTTTCCTTCCTTCTCCGATTTCTCTTTGGAGACCAGCGGTCACGACAATTTTACACGGAGTGCCTTAATAATCCTATCCTGTTGTTGAGCCAGACACGTCGCGTTGCGGATGTTATTCGCGGCTCACGCGTTTCAGTTCGTTTTGATTTTTTACCAATACGTATGAATCGTAGCATTGTTTCCCTCTAGTATTAACAGACGTCGTGGCATATTTTTATTTGAAAAGTTATACATGCGAAGAACAAAAATAATTCGACCCAAACTTCAGGCCTTTGGGCTAATAACCACGTTTGTAAAAAATTTGCAAAATATACCAGCCATAATAGGCGTTGGCCACTACTGAGGGTGGAAGCGGTGTCCACTTTATTATGAAGACACCCAATAGGCGGGCCACCGTTGCTTCCTATGAAGGAACAGGCAGTTTGCATCCATGCCTCTCCAAGATTCCGAACCTTGGCCTTTCGGGACGGCAATCAGAGTCGCTAACCACTTTCCCATCTAGACGGTGACCTAGAAAGTGTTCTTGGTAACAATTGAGATAGTGCTTCGAACGCACAAGGGTAAGACTATATTTGTAAATCTATGATGCTGTATATGCTGGATTTTAATTTTATTTACATTTCTTACTTATGTGCCAGATGTGTCTTTAAAACAAATGTAGAGTGCGTGACTGGTAACGTTTCACTGTCTTAAGCTTTTTGAGAAAGCATCCGGATTTCTGTGGAAAATGTAATCCTTGGCAAATCTATATGCTATTAAAGGATCGACCTCGGCGCGATGAAGGGGGCGGCAACGTTCCGCAGATTGGAAGCAATGAGCGAGCCCGCTATCAAACTACGGGTGGCTTGAGCAAGTAGGGTTCCAAACGTGGCACGGGTTCCCAACATGAGGGCTTGAGCCGGGTTTTGTGATACTTATGATCACGTACTCGATAATGGGTACGCTGCTTCGGCTCGTGGAAGCCCGTAATGAGAACGTCTTGTCCAGAGAATTTGACTGTGTTTTACAGCCGATTGTAAGACGAATTACTGTCTTGGCAATGAGTAATTCCATTCCTGTGTTGGGCTATCATTAGTTTCTCTAAGCAGATTTTTAAGCCTAAATAGTACCTCTAAAATAATATATTAATATTAAAATAATACTTCTATTCGGCGCTTGGATTTCGAGCATACTGATAATTCCCTGGTATTTATTGTTTACTAAATGTTGTTTAGAAATTCCAGATCTCCAGAAATTAAATATTAAATTTATGAATATTTAAGACATTGATATAATTAATAAAAGACGTGTTTGACGCATAATGTTAGTCAAGTAACAGGATAATTTGCTTGCTGCTTATCAATGAGTATGATAGTAGTTTTCTTTATTTCAACTATTAGGTGAAATTTGTATGTTGATAAATTATTCAATGCAATGAAAATGATATAAATGCAAATTAAACAGTCGGTGTTGAGCAACTTCAAAGCTTTCTTAAAACTGAGCTTTAAAGAGACATAATCCTTTTCTGCAAATACTTTAGAACCGAAGCTTCTAAAGATCCATTGTCGAATGTCAGATGCTGAATATAACATTTGCTGACAGAGCTTATCTCCCTCTTTTCTCAGAATAAACAAACCGGTACTCCGGAAAAGCGAGCCCTTCAAATTCTTTTTGGAAAACATTTTCTGTGAAGCTAATTCAAATAATGTTCCATTCACGACGCGCGGCAGGTGGAGGATTTGGATTCCTTGCTAGTTCATGCTCCACGTATTTTCTGAATTTTCGTCTCTCCCATCAGCGATTTTATTCATTTCCTGGATGCAAGTCAGAAAATGAACATTTGTCATCGAAATTTTAAAGCTTGTTCTCAAAAGGCTTAAACTATTATTGTTGAAAAGCATTCAGATGGATTTTGGCGCGTTTGTATTCGCTTCTTTTATCACTTTGATAAATACAATATTTACGCTTTTCAATGGAATACAAAACCGAGTCTTCTATCAGTGATCAAGCTATCACTTCCCTGCCGTTGTCGAAAGCTAGCTTCTTATCATTTTTGCTTTAAATGTTATACGATTAAAAGAATTCTTCATAAATGTATGAGTGTTTGTTTTGGTTGTTAATATGTGATTTTTCGGTATAATTTTAATAAAGCATTATTTGAATAAATTTCACATTCTTGTCATAAAGGAAACAAACTGTGTTAATATTTGTAATTGAGAATAATTAAAAGTGAATTTAATTCATATGGCAAATTTTTGTTTTTTTATTTCTTTATTTAGTTCATTTAAAGTAGACTGCGAGAAAAAGGGGGGACAGTTCTATATCTCCCGTTCTACTGTGCTGATTGACGAAGTTCAACTTGCATTTTTCATGCCTCGAAAGCGAGATTTAGGATATTCATTAGATTTATGTATAGCATTGTTCTAATGTAATTCATTAAATTTATGATTAAATTAGATAGATTAGATAATTAATTAGATTTATGTATAGCATTGTTCTAATATGAAAATTATGTATAGCATTGTTCTAATATGAAAATTATGTATAGCATTGTTCTAATATGCTCGTTATGAAAAAAAATTATAAAACGTTTTACTTCCTTACGACAAAAAATGTCCGAGATATTCAGTTTCAGAATTTGTAATTTTTGATGTCATTATTTTCCACTTGCGTTGAGGGATAGGTTAATTAAGTTAGAATACTTTGTAGGAATAAATGTGATGGAAGTGCCACAAATAAATTATATAATTTAATGGGCCATAAAAGAAAATCATGATGTATACGCATCAGAATTTTTTATTGTATAAGATCACTTTTTTTTTAAAATTGTATTCACAGGATTTAAGAATATTAAGGAAAAGTAAATAAATATTTTATAAACTTCTAATTGTAATAAATATTTTATTAACTTTTTATTTATTTACTCTTTATTTCTAATTTTTCCCCACGTTAAGTTATTTGCTGCTTATCTTTAATTAATTCCTAATTTTATTAATATGACGATATTGATAAACAGTATTAAATCTTCAGTACGATTAATGCATTATGAAAATAAGTAATTGCCGCATGAATGGCCAGAGAAGGAAAAATACGTCTCGAACCGTGAGTGGTCATCTTCTTAAATACTTAATCTATCATCAAATGGGATATATTAGGATTTACTCTAATTTCTAATTCAATTATTTAACAAAGTCGTGTAGTCAAGTTTCTTTTATAAGGAGCAGAGAGTCTTGCTTAACGTTATACATATTTACAAAGTAGCAGTCTGTTATGATTAGGAAAGTAAAGTACATATACAGCTTGCTTGATATCATCATTAGGATGTAATTGGTAATCTTCGGCAAAAGGGCTATTTGATTAGTGAACTTAACATATCACGTTTCGTTGTTGGTTCACCTGCTTTTAGTAAGAATTTTGTCGTAAAGGAAATCAGCTTCAATCACATGGAATTCAGAAATTCAAATAAAATGGCTTGCTGCTTATAGTAGGTTGATACGTTATCGTAGGCTACTTAAGTATAGTACATGAAGGCTATTTGCATTACGGAAGGGATGGCTTCGTGGAAGATGTTTCTAAGGAAAACTGGCTCGTATTTGCGTTACATACGGGAAAATTCACGAAAACCAACAACGGCCAGCTCGTGCGCCTGGGATCCAACCAAGTCACACTCCCAGCATTTAGCGGTCTTAGTCATTCAGCCACTTGTGTGGGGAGATCATTTTTCGAACACCTGTTGTAATACACCTGTAATTTCGAACACCTGTTGTAATACACCTGTAATTTCGAACACCTGTTGTAGTACAACATCTAAATAAAATGTTTTCTGTCCCATTAATGTGTTGATGTTTCTGTTCTTTTACTCTGCTCCTTTGCACCATAGCTTGCAACTACGGCATTTGCGACCCTGCATTCCTATGTGATTCCGAGTCGTCTGTGTTGTAACGATCCTCAAGTAAGGGATCATCCGTTTTAAATTAGAAGACTTCTTGTTTTCAAGGGTACTAATCTTCAGGTAAATTAACGACGGACGTTTGTTAAGGGCACCCCTTGTGTGGGTTCCGTGTGAACTATCACCCAGTGTCCGCTAAATGATCGGAAAGTAATTTCCACAGAAGAAACTCGTAAGAGCCCCCTACCCCTGTGTGGTTTCCTTCGGAATTAAACGTAAAAGGAAGAAAGAAGTTTTTAGTGAGGGATTTTTGTTTAGATGATGGTGTAGGCAAGTCGCGCCACGCGACTGTTCAGAGCCGCATCAAGCGGTAGTTTTTGTATGTATGGCTGTAGGGTATTGATGATTTACCTTTTATTATTCAAGAAATCTTTATTAAATTTTAAAATAAATATTTAAACGACCGCTAGTCTGTTTATTCATCCATCTCGGATGCTCTTACGTTAACAGTGTACCTCATACACACCCTGCAAGTTTGTTGGTCTGGTAGCGAATCACCCTGTATAGATATACCTTTTCAACTACAGTGTATATTCCTGGTCTCTATAAATTGCAATTCACATTTCAATTTTAAATGTTTGTTTTTAATTTAGTGGATACATTGTATGTGTTTCTAAGTGTTTTCATTTTCTTTACAGTTACAATTCAGGGCTATTCATCCCAAATCGCAGTACAGAAGTTCATTGGGTTTATGCTCATAGTAGAACCAAAAGAAATCAAAAATGACATCTCATCAAGACCTGATGTCGGCTCATTTCAGGTAAAAATTTCACTTATTTTCTCGCTACATCATGTGAAATTAGTTAAAATAAAGTGTTCAGGCCTTTAGCAATATGCTTTTTAATTCCCAAGGACCGGAATTTGATGACAAAAGCATTATTTTGAATTTGTTTTATCATTTTCTTCCTTTAAAGAATTTTTTAAGTTTTCATGAAATTTTTACAGCATATTTTAAGTCTTTCAGAATATTTTAAAGCATATTCTAGCAACCAAAGAGGAAAATAAAGTTATCCTTGAAATGACGAACTAATTTTTATTAGGCTGACGTGTAAGAAACTGATATCAGAAAATTTATTGTGTAATCTGTTAGTCCAGTCTATTATGACAGGCTTTTTTTATGACAGTCACTTGTAAGAATTTTCCTATTATGGTATTTCTTGTCACTTTCAGACTTTTGTGCATATTCAGTTCTATAGATTACATGAAAAGGGTAATATGTTATTCCATAAATCCATTTTTGGAATTACATAGTCACAGTTGTGTGCAACACGTTTTTGTCTTTTTTTTTATTTTCTCATTTTGCTGAGCTGGTATAGTGGCGAATGACCTTAGATCCTTCCATTTTCAAAAAGGGATTATTAGATTACAGTTCCATGATCGCAAGAAACATTTGGTAACGTACTTCATGCCACATGGTTGTTTTGTCTCGAAAATGCCACCGAAACGAGTGTGTTTTAAAAATTAGAACCTACGCTATGTATATTTTGTTTAAATCAGAAGTTACTTTCGAAAACATCTACAAGCACTTCAGTGCGATAATAATACATTTGTGTTAGGTTAAAAAATTCAAAAGAAAAATACAATTGAAGTGAAAAGTAGTTTGTAACTGTTCGGTTTATAATATATTTGTCAATGTTTGTCAATTTGTGTAATTTTTTAAATTGTAAGTTTAAATTTTGACGGGATTTTTAATTATTTTTTAAAGAAATATTTCGCATTTTAGTTGTATTTTCCGGGCATTTTTAAGGGCACTTTTAGTGGAATTTAGGCCATCAAAATGCTTTAATTTTGTTTATTATTATGATTAATCCAGCTTGTATTGTTCTGAATATTTACTAGCTTTAAATTTTATTGTCTATTTCTTAATTATTCAGTTTTGAACTAAGGATGTATCTTACTTGGTTTTATTTGTACTAAAATTTTGCGCTGAGCAAAATATGTGTATGCATGTTTATTATCTTTTGCCTTACCAAAGAGCACTGTACCATAAATATATACAAATAAGTATTATCCGTAATAATATATTCTCCGTAAATCAGTCTGCACACATATTTTATTGTATTTATTTAAAACATTTAGTACCTAACATGTCATTACCTATGTTAATGCAATTCTCTGAGTTCATAACTCATTTAATATGTTTAATTACTATTAGTGCATAATATGACGAGCATTCAGTTTTGCCAGTACAACGTGCCATTAGTGTTGTAAATGCAAGATGTATTGATGCACAGTTTTATTAAACTATTTTATAATTTGTTTTGCTCCATGATTTATACAGATTTCATCTTTACATCTGTACCTGTCATCTACACTTTATTCTTACTCTATTTGTATGCCCAACATATACCATAATGATGAAAAGTAACTAAACTATCTATTGAATTAGCAGAAGTACGTAACATATTACAAATTTTCAAAACGCTTGCTAATGTTGTAGAGTCATTAGGTTATTTATAAGCAGGAAAGATGAAAAATGAGCAGTGCCCTCACCGGGATCGAACCACGGACCTCTCGGTTACGCGTTGAGAGTGCTGACCACTACACCACGAAAGCATGCCAAGAAGGTGGGAGAAATACCTTAACATACTCCCCCTCTGAAAGGGCAACTGGGAATTAAGGGCCCCAGTCGCCAAATCGTGGTGGTGGAGAATCATCATCCACTACCTTTCAGTTCGGGCGCCACTTCCAGAGACATTAGATATTTTTGAAACAAGAGTGATGCGAAATGAACAACACCTTCGCCGGCGATCGAAGCACGGACCTCTCCGTTACGCTTCAAGTGTGCTGACCACTACACCACAAAGGCATGCGAAGAAGGCGGGAGAAATACTTTATATATTCCTCCTTTTAAAGGGTAACTGGGGATTAGGGGCCCCATTCGCCAAATCCTGGTGGTGGAGAATCATCATCCACCACCTTTTTTTAGTTCGAGCACCACATATAGAGACATTACACCACGAAGGCTTGCGAAGAAGGCGGGAGAAATACCTTATAATGGAGCATCTACAGGATCATTTTTTAATTTAATTGTATAACTGTCAGTACGCATGACAACTATGAGCACATTGTTCTCGTCCTCAAGATAAGTAGTCATCCAACATTTTCCTCTTAGTCTCAACAGTCTCCTCTATGCGCTTTTCCTTTAGTCCCCTTTTCTATGTTCTGGTCCTTCTTTCATTGTTCCTCACTTTACGTAGTCAATTCCCAGAGGACATAGTACGGAGCTCTAGTTCCATCAACGGTATCCAACAGGCTGAAGAATGGGGCAACTGTTCCGTCGGTGGTGAAAAGAAAGAAAGTTCATCATAATCCGGGCTCTGTCTACATTAGACGTACTTGTCTAATCCTTATTTAATTGTTGTGACGTAAAATCTCTGAAAATTTACTTACGTGTATCTGAGAGATTCTCAATTACAGTTTTATAATTTTCAAAAGTTCATTTCAAGAGCTCGCACAATTGCCGTCATTTTAAATTCAAAATATTGAATAGTAGTATTGTGACTATAAAATATTTTTCATTAAGGTCAGAAATGCGCATTAAGATGTAAGCAAACATTTTTTTCGTTAGTTTAAATTCAAAGAAAACACAAATTTACATTATTTTTTAAAAACCGTACTCGCATGTTTCTTGGCTATTTTTCTTTAACAAAACGAATTAATAATTATAATAATAATAACTGTAATTTGAAAACTTCGGATTACAGTATAAAGTAATGACGATTAAAGCTTCATAAGCTTAATCGATAAAGATAATAAAATGTCATTAGATATTAAAATGTCATAATCTTCGTAAGCAAATTATCGTTTAATGCCGATACATCATTAAGCTAAATAATTACGATTCACCTGTTAGTTTAAAGTCCAAAAATTTAGTTCTCCAGAAGGTAAAGACATAGAATGTAAAATCTTATATTAAAAATAAGTTATTCAAATTGGTTAAGCCAAAGGTAGAACAAAATGCTTTGCTAGTTTGCTTTGATTATGGCAAAGAACTAAAGGGGCTCTCTGCATAAGGAGAGGACTGTTTTCGTAGAGGAGTTTCTAACACAGACTGGTTGGTATGCACATTACACTTGGGGGGAAACTATGAAACACTCGTAAAGCCTGTCCGTTTCCCTGGAATTTAACCAAGGTGAAACTCCCAGTGCTCAACGATTTCACCGCTCGGCTATTAGTCGGCGAGGTAGAACAAAAGAATTCACTGTCATATTATTTTATTGCAGATTGGGCATTAAGACGTTTGCAGTTATTTAATAAAAATATTCTTAATTATTCAATTGGTAGCTTGGTTTTTGACTCGCCGCATCGCTTTCGCACGGAGCTTTCGACATATGCATCAAAACGTCGTTTATTACTTTTTCTCAAGAGACATTTAGTCGTCTGACCACGAATACAAAATTCATAAAAACTCAGAATTTGATTCGTATGAAATCATAAGCTGCGAATAGATTCATAAATTGACGGAGAAATACAGGTTACCGCATTGATGTATCACAAAATTTAAGTGCCGATGTGATAAGAACATTTTTCATGTATATTTTACATAAACGCCATCGAAATGTGTGTATTTTAAAAAAACTTAAAAGTCTAATCTGTATATACTTTGTTTAAATCAAAAGTTTCTTTCCAAAACATCAAAAGCACTTCAGTGCTCTAGTATTACATTTGTGTAAGGTTGATAATTCGGAAGGAAAAATAAAATTGAAGTGACAAATAATGTGCAACATGTTGTTTACGGAACCTCCGCGGATAGAGAGTTAAAAGAACATATAAAGGCATATCGTGCCGCCCAGACGAGAAAGTGGTTAGTGACGTTGACAGCCGTACCGAAGGGCCCGGGATCGAATCCTGGAGAAGGCATGGATATTTGTAAATGACTGAGGGGCATGGGGCATTCAAAATATACGGCGAGGCGAAAGACCCTTCGACAGATTAATCATAGGAGAAATGGAGGGGAACCTTCGGACCCTTTCCCTGCTCTGTTTTCCTAAGTGAGCAAAGCCATGATGTCAGCTGTATTGTGCTCAAAGCTCTTACAAACGACAGAAGTAATTTTGTTCTTCTTGCCACGATAAAATTCGTGAGCTTGTTCGGGTTAAGATAGACAAGCGCGATTAATCACAGCACCAACAGATATATCGTCGAAATTTTATTTAGAGATATCATTCGTATGTTTTAATTGTAGAATTTGGTTTCCACCATATTACTGCTACTATATAAATTTAATTTTTTCAGCTAGCTTTACGTTTATTTAACACTGGTATCTGTATTTAAAAAAAAATTGAAAATATTAATTTTTTTAATATCATAAAAATTCATTAATATAACATCTAGCATAAAAATGAGAAGGTCACAAAAAATGAATTATATACCATTTAAACTGAAAATGAGAAAAATTATTTTATTTCAATGCCAATCTTGAGTAAATAAAGCTTTTTTCCAGAAAGAAATTAATACAGACGCAGATCGTAATTTGTTTATAGAAAATATCCCCAAGTGTTTTCTGCGGTGATGTTTGATTTTTAGCTTTAAGCTTCTAAGAATTGAGTTCCTGAAAAGTTTTCTATTTGAATATCATGACAAAAAATTTCTAAATATGTCATACTGCGTCTTGAAATGAAGATGGAATTAATTTTTCACTTTCTTTTCCATCCATTCTGTATAAAAATTTACCACTTTCAGATGCTCAGATCATTGTTTACTGAAATAAGTATTTGATCTATAAATGGATTAAATTTTTTAATTTGCTTTTTCAGATCAACTGGACCTTTCGGCTTTATTCATGCTTGAAAATTCGTTTCTTTTGTCAAGTTTTAATGGTTTTCAATATAGATTCAACATATGACATTTCTACCAAATCTTAGAGCCTTGCTCATATACCAAGAAAGAGTTAAAGAAAGTTTTTCGTATCTTTCAAAAATTAAATTGACTGTAACATTTTGCATAAGCATGTTCAAAAATCGCCTTCCTGGCTCAACCGAGACAGAGCAGTATTTTATCCTGCCACTAGATAAAAAAACCGTCGTCCATGACAAGCCGACTAATGACGCTTCGATCTGGAGTTGATTGTAGCTATATAATTTAAATTTCATCTTAAGTAAAAATTTGGACACATGCAAATTCTGCACGTGTTGTAAGCAAACTCTCTATAACCCGCCTTTTTGAAATTTTAGAATGCTGTCCGTAGAGAGAGAAGTATTTTAATAGTAATTAATCAGTATAATTTTTTACATTTATTAAATAATTTATAAACATTTTTAAAAAATCTGATGTGTACACCGCATGACTTCCTAGTACAGAATATTAAATTATACGCAATTTTTTTCTTGACACTCTGTCGCTAGGTTCACTTAACAGCGTTACATCTCATTCATTTTAGAATTCAGAATGCACAAAAAATTGTATTATCTGAAGAGTTATCTAATCGTTGCCACACGTTCTGTTCAAATAATATAATAAATCTAAAACGATGTATAAAAGAAATTAAACAAACAAAAAAAAGATAATAGTTTTTTACAGAAAATTCAGTATTTCTCATTTTCAATTAATTCATTTCTTACTTCGCGAAGAGGCAAAAATACATAAAATCTCAAAATATCTACATTAAAAATTACGAAGTAAATTTTAAACACTTATTTCCTCGAATAAATTCCAGAATGGATTAAGCATGATTTAATTCGCTATAATAAAAGAAGGCTTTATCTTTGCTGTTGCGAAGCTCAGTATCTCTAGATTGGCAACAAATCCACTAATCTCCTAAGTTTCAAATGTAACCAAATATGGCTGCCGTGGGAAAAATGATTAGGCTTAGCCGCACTTAAACAATATTTAAATTATTGATATTTCTACAAATCTTACATGCAGATTTACTAAAGGCATAAAACCCTTAACCGGAAGATAAGAACAACATAATTCAATTAAAGCAAAAAAATACACAATTTACCAACACATAAGAATGAAAAAACTGAGCTCACTAAGCCGAGTAACAGAGTGGATATATATATATACATATATTTATATACGTTTGGTGCAGCCGATTGCAATCAAAAGAGGAGGTGCACATGTACATGTTATAGCAGTCCTAAATACAAAATTTCGACTTTCTGAGGCTACTCGTTTTTGAGTTATGCGAGATACATACTGTTGCGTTTCACGGGTTCGTGGATTTGAGAGTAATCGATGAAAACACGATGCAGAACAATAAAAAGCACGATTTATTTACAAGAATCACTATTTACAGCACAGTTCCAAAATTACCATTAAAAGCGTCGAAAATCTACAATAAATACGCTGGAACAATCAGCCACACAGCTTCAGGCTGTAACTGTAAAGGTAGCTTCACGGCAACACAAAACTTATAATAAACACCGTGGAACAATCACCAATACACTGTCAAGCTAAACTGTAAAGTTAGCTTCACGGCAAAGCACTATCTCGATCGCTTTCCGTTCACAAAACTGTCGCGTTGCTTAGCACTCAGAGTAAGCAATCTTCACAACTGCTCAACTCAGCCGGCTCTCCGAAACACAAGGGTTTATATAGGTTTTCTTTAAGTTCCACACGTTTCGAGAAATATCTCGACAGGAAGTTATTCTAGAAGCCTCCCGATTAGACCATGGGATATCGCCAATTTGGTCGCCAAATGGGCGATAAAGTCGCCAATATGGCAACCCTACCATACACTATTTTATGGCAACCCTAGTGCTGTGCCGGAAAGCTTACATACAGGCGCAACCGCCGAATTTTTCGCAACAATACATACATACGTACGTATGCACAGGCGCCACGAAACACTCCATTTAAAATCAATTTTATAATTTTTTTTGAGGGGGAAAGCGTCTTTTATTCGTCCTTACGTTCAGATATGACGCGAAAACATCGTTAAATTTCATTCGTTATCGGTCAAAATAGATATTTTTGTTGAGATATGATACCTGAAATTTTTCGCAACTATAATACTTTCTTTTTACTTCGTAGAAGCAAGCAAAAAAAACCGTCTTTGAAGAAATATTATACAAATTTGTTTTATATCATTCTGCTAATGGTTTTCTTTGACATTTCGAGATATCTGTGATCTATGCTGATTTGAAATTTTAAATATGATATATTAGATGCATAATAGTTCTCTCAATATTACCTACAGTTTGTTTTGAAACTGATATAATAATCGGGACTAAGGCATTAAATTTTTGTCATCTAATTGAACAAAATGTATCTTTCAGCTTTTTGGCGACGCCATGTGTAAATACTCAGAAGAATGTCCAAATGCCATTGTCCATGCTTCTTTGATCCCTAAACAAGACATACAAGTGATGTGGAAAGCTCCTCCAGCTGGTACAGGATGCGTTGTTTTCAAGTAAATATTTCCATCTTTATCTATAAATGGCAATCATTTTAACAAATGCATACCAGCTTATGAAAAAAAGAGTTTCTGTAACTTTCGTTTCTATACTCATCAATTTCAATAACTCTAAAGAATTAAAAAATGCATTAGTTTTTGTGATTTACGTTATAAATAATATCACATGCAAACTCAATTAAGTATCTGTCATTAGAGATATAATATTTATAAAATGTTTGCATTTTATTAATGTATATTTGTATTGTACCTGAGAATGCTTTTTGTTTTACATAGAGCCACAGTACAAGAAAATCGGGATCTCTGGTACATGGACGAAGGAGGTTTAATAAAAGAATTATGCGAGGAAGGTATGAATAATTTATGTATTTCTAAAATGTATAGCTGCTGTACTTTAATAACTAAAATTCTGTTCTAAGTGTTATATCCTCTCAAATGTCCATAAAGAAATAGTTCTCTCTTTACACATTCATTTTTTACATTAATATTTAAAGCTACAAGAAATAAGAACCTCATTTTCATGAAGCATAAAATATTTTAGAAAACACCTAGTATTTTAAGAAGTATTTTTGTATAAGGAGCCGTTTTCTTTGAAATCAATGAAGATTGTGCATTGTGTAGAATTATTAGGTTATTTCGAAGCAGGAGATGTGAAAAATGATCAATGCTCTCTCCGGGACTCGAACCACGGACCTCTCCAATACGCACCGAGCGTACTGACCAATACACCACAAAGGCATACGAAGAAGGCGGGAGAAATACCTGTTAAGTTAATGATAACAAGAAGGCAATCTGCTATAAGCTTTTCATCTATTAACAGTTCCCTCAAAGAAACCTCCAAAATTTTAATCATTTTGTCAATATATATTCACGTAGTTAATAATTTACAATTACTTTAAAAGTAGTTCAAGTCCACTTTCCGCAAAGACATAATATCTAGCTAAAATATTAAACTACATAATTTTTCTGTTCCGTTTTCGTATGTGTGGCAACACTGTTAATGACATAAAAATACTCGTTCATTGACTGGAATTTTGATACTTCGCCCATTTACTGTAGAGTATAAAACTTAGTGAAGAGTTCCGTTTGTTCATTTAACTTAAAATACACTCACTTCCAAAACTTAAGCACGGAGAGGAAAATGCTAGTTTCCGGAAGCCAATCAGAATTGAAGAGGATGCAGTTCGCTGCAGAGGTAGATGAAGTATGCAAATATGTTAGGTAACAGCCAATCGCGCTTTCATGTCAAGCATATAAGAAGCCAGCTTTATGAAGAGGTACAGAAGTTGATTGTAAGTGCTGATAGAAGGTGATTAAAATTTTCTGTACAATTTGTTTTCAAGATATATGTGTTTCTATGACTTCCAGAAGACGAATGGAAGATTCTGAGCGCTGGCGTGCTGTGGGACGCATTGAAGCAGGACAGTCGATCACAGATGTTGCTCTTTTCTTCGGCGTTCATCATTCTAGAACTTCACGTTTCTGGAAACAATTCCAAACAACACAGACAGTTGTCCGAAGGCCCGTAGCCGGTCGCCCAAGGGTTACAACTCCCGCGGAAGATCGATATTTTGCTATTGTAGCCAAGCGAAATCGCAGAGCGACCTCCACACGTGTGACATCTGTAGTTACAGCGTCCATTGGTAAGGCGATATCTGCAGCTACTGTACGCCGAAGATTGATGAGTGAACTGTATGAGTGAACTGTACATATGAGTGAACTGTACACCCGGTACCTCAAGTTTGTGTTCCTCTATCCGTCCAATCAAGAGGGGCACAATTACAGTGGTGCCGGGAACATGTCAATAGGAATGTGTCTGACTGGGGCAATGTCATGTTTACTGATGAGTTAAGATTTGCTTTGGAGCCAGATGACAAGCATATAAGGATATGGCGTGAACAACGAACACGTAATCAGTTCCAAAACATCACCGAACATCACGCATTCCGAGGCGGAAGCATTATGGTGGGGGCAGAGATTTCATTAAGATACCGCACCGACCTCACATCTTTAAACGAGGTTCTTTGACGGCTGTCTGGTATCGAGATGAAGTCCTAGAACCCACTGTGAGATTGTAGGCTGCAGCAGTTGGCCCTACTTTTGTTTTAAGGGACGATAACGCACGTCCCCATAGAGCTGACATCGTCAATGACTACCTGGAAAGTGAAGGGCGTATGGCGTGGCCAGCATATTCGCCCGACCTTAATCCCATTGAAAATCTTTGGGATGCTCTCGGCCATGCTGCATCTTCACGTTTCCCACCTCCAGCCACTCTTATTGAGCTGGAAACTGATCTACAAGAAGAATGGATATTGCTTAATTCTGCGGTGATTGACCACCTAATTGAAAGTATGGTCACAAGGTGTAAACTTTGTATACAGATGAGGGGGGATCACATACCCTATTAATAACCTTTTTTTCATTTTATGCTGTTTATTTTAACTTTATACATAATTCTGTTTAAGTCTCCGGTATGTTATTATCTGATAACTTTAAAAAATTTAATATTGTTTTTACTTCTGTATATAATTATTGATTTTGTTTTATGCATAAATATGCTACTTTCCTGCCGAATGTTGTGTCAATCAAAGCAGTATTTGTTGATTTTTTTTTTTTTTTTTTTTTTTTTTTTTTTTCTTTTTTTTTTTTTTATTTTGGAAGTGAGTGTAAATAAGTACGATTACTTCTAAAATTACTTATCGTTCATTTTATAACAAGTGTGCATTTTATGTTACATAATTTTCGAAACGGATAATATCACCTTAGAATCCGACAGTGATTCAAGTAGCTATTTATAAAATAAACTCTTATTTTGATACTTTTCCTTCTACATTTTAATTAATTTTAACGTTTTATAGAAATGAATGAATAGAAACAAGAGAAAATATTCTGAAAGCTTTCCTTTTTTATATTACTGCCAAAGGAGCGTCTTTTTAACATTTTATGTGTTACCTTTATTTATTAAATATCATGTTCTTTGCACTTAAACCACATAAAATTCAATTCAACAGCAATATCATAAAATATTTAAATTTTAGAGTTTCCGATAGACAGTTTAGCGCGCTGGAAATAAAAATGTTTTCTTCTCCGTTCAATGTTGCCATTCATCACTTTAGAATCGTTGAGTTTGTATCAGAAATTAGTTTAAGATTTACAAAATATAAAATAGATAATAAAACAAATCGAAATTCCGAGCCAACGCTTCTCTGTGCTAAAAAAGGTCTTGGAAGCAGATTCTGATTAAAGCAGTACATATTTAATAAAAATTTCATAAACAATTTGATTTTATTCCATTGAAATTCCACATTATACATGATTTTTACATTTTGTTAACTTTGAAAGTACTGTAAGTCCATTTGAGGTCTTAAAAAATATAAATTTCTTTTTTAACTAATACTTTAAAAACGCTCACATTATAAATTTAAATAAATTTAATATTTAAAAAACATAAAATGAGCGTATTAACTTATACCAATATTTTTCAAACTATTCAAATACAAACCCTTTAATATCTCCATGTAATATAAACTGGATGTAGACCACGTTCAAAGAAAATGGCTCAAATCGTAATAAAATATATTATATAGGTCTGTATAATCCACCCCGTAGCAATAAAATTCCGGTTTAAAAATAATCTCAGCTCGTTCGTTCAGTTGAAGAAAAATACATATTTATAAATGAAAACAAATTATCTCAATATGCTGTTACACGTACTTTTACTACCTTTAACTAATAAAATTAATTACATGTAATATCCGAAATGTGTTCGGCACCGTTAGTTCGATTAAATGGTGCTCTAAAATTTACTCTATTCTGCATTTCATCAAGAGCCAGCTTTATGGAAACTAATATTTCTGGTTTACATTTATGCTAAAACCACATGCAAAATATGTTTCACAAAATTTCCGCAATTCGCTGCGGACCCATCAATTAAAGTCCTTTCCTTCTTAAAAAGAACATGATAAGGAGTTCTCTTTTCGTCAATGTGACAAGGCGTAAAAATGATTAATAATAATTTTGCGGCATCTAAAATAAGTACATCGCTTCAAATACTAGATAAGTGAGAGGTATCGTATGAGCATTTTATCTGAGGAAATGATTTATTAGCTTCGTAGCTTCTTCCTGTTCTTAGCAGCTTTAAGAGACGAGAATCAAATAGTTGTGTATAAATATCCCCGAAAATTAGGATAATCCTACGATATTTTTTGTCTTATCATTTTTTCTATCATTCTGTCATATCATTCGATATATTGTGTGTTTGTTTCTTTAAAACTAAAAAGGATGTTTCTGAATGCGTTACTTTTTACGGGGGGGGAGCATAAACTGCGCCCGAAATAGAGGTTCAATTAAATGAGGAGCAATAAATATTAAGGTTAGCCCTTAGGTTAACTGGAATTGTAGTTTACTATGTAGAGTCATTAGGTTAATTTTTCTTTTACTTTTTTAATCAGGTGATACGAAAAAGGAGCAATGCTCTCGCCGGGCTTCGAACCCTGTCCTCTCGAATACGCGCCGACTATACTTCCAATTACACCACGAAGAAATGCGGAAAGAAGGGAGAAAATACCTTATATACTCCCCCCTTTTAAAAGGCGATTGGGGATTAGGGTATCCAATCGCCAAATCCTGGGGGTGACGTATTATTGTTCACCAGCTTTTAGTTCGGGCGCCATTTGTAGAGTCATTTGATTACCTTATTACTGGAGACGTTATAAATATGCAGTGCCCTCGCCGGGACTCCAACCTGGACCTCTCCAATACGCGCCGAGTATGCTTCCAATCACACCACAAAGGCACGCGGAAAGAAGAAAAAACATTTTAAACAATCTGAAGTTTCTTGTGGCTTGTGATGTATCGCTCTCATAAATTTTTAGTAGCGAAAAATAATACGTAACCAAATAAAACATAAATAATACGTAACGAAATAAACCCGAAATCTTTCGCGATTGCAATACTTCCTTTTTACTTCGTACAAGAAAGTAAAAAATGTGTATGTATGAAGACAGAAAAAATTATATCAGCAATAGACTGGGAAATAAATTGACTTTTTTTGACAATGCATACAACTGCGGGGATACATTTTCTGTTATTAAAAGCCTGAAAGGTATAGTAAAGGGCAAAATTATTAACAAGAAGAGGCTCGGTCTAATTTCGGAAATGGAGAACTGTTGTGTTATTGAATCAAGAGTGACACAAAAACAGATATCGTTGATTTTTCTAAGTGTCCAGGAAAACGCTGCATCTCTAGATTTACAAGAAAAAACTGGCATGAAGGACACGGTGACAGGGTTTCAATCTATGTTGTATAGTTCAAACGATTCAAGAAGCGTAAAAATCTATACAGCACCAAAGCGAGGCAACAAATGCAGATACAGGTACGCCAAGTAAATTTCCCAAAATTCTGGTAGAAACAATTGAAGAAAAGCCATATTTGTTTCAGCAAATATTTAAAGGTGATGGAACGGTTGTATTTTGGAAGACAGCGTCAAAACAAGCACTTACTGCAAAAGAGAAAAAATAAATTATGTTTGGATTCAATATAGGAAAAACAAATTTCGTTTGTCACCCATCATAACTGTAATCCGATTTTTTTCAACCCTTCACATTAAAATTTAAATCGTTAGCCAGAGAAAAACAATTCTCTTCATAATCATCCATTCTATTGCCCACCAGCGGCTCATTGGTAAAGTCGCTAAGCACTGCTAGTTCGATCCAAAGTTCGAATCCCGAGAATGAGGCGGGCTGAATGGGCATTTTTGTATTTTTTCTCACATGTACAAGGCAGTTTCCCTTAGAAGTCCTCCACGAAGGCATCTCCTCCTTAGGCAAATAGCTCTCGTGTACTTTACCATAATCACATAAGCTAAACAAAACTATTTCATTACAGATTTAAATGAGCCTGTCACAAGACGTTTTCATTTGAAAATTGCTATTTCAGTTTTGTTTGTACAATCTTTTATACATTTATTGTATAAAAGGTTACACAAACAAAACTGAAATAGAATGAAACAATCTTTCATACCTTATTTTCATACAATATTTTATAATTTACCTCCGAGTAAATACTGCTCCGTGATTGTCATTTATAAAATAATAATGGGCAAATAATATATACATATCTATTGCCAATTCGATTCGCATAAATTTTAAGTTGTTTAAAGGTGTATGGAACGCACATAATTCAAGGGGTTTTGTATCTGCTACGCAGGTCTATTTTATGATTTCGTTTAAATATTTGTCGTTAAATTTTTAAATTCTTGCCCATGCTTCCGTTAAACATTAATGTTATTCTTAAGGGGTGATTAAGTCTCTTTCTTCCTTGCAGAGCAAGAAAACCAAGACGAGCAACCAGAGATTATCGAAGACTGTTGTGCGTGTGATGAAGCCAAATATGAGCTCACATTTGAAGGCCTGTGGTCCAGGCATACTCATCCTAAAGACTTTCCCACAAGTAAGCAGTCCTTTAATGTCTACTGTTTTAAAAACCTGTGTGTGAATTATTTCATGAATAATTGACACTTGCCTTAAGCAAAGAAACCGCGTCAACTTTATCTTAATTAATCAACCTAATCTAACAGAACAGATTATTATTTTTTACTGTGATACTATAATATAATGTGAGCTTTGCAATAATTTTGTTCGCAGTGTTTCTGCTTTGTGTCATTTTTTATCAGCCATCTGGTTATGTGTTAATGAAGTGCTATGCACCTTGGAGAAAGATGCCAACTTGGGTACGAAGTAATATCATGATTAAATCATAGACAAAGGAAAAGAGCAAAGTGCTAAAATATGTGACTTAAAAACGTTCATGTTCTCAGTTTTATTGTTATCATAGTACTGAATTTCAGATTTCTTACAAAAGTTGATAGCAGAACTGCGCTAAAGGTAAAAATAATCATGGATTTTAATTGCCTTTCAGTCGCTTGCAAGATTATCATCGCCATTCACTAAAGTAGTAAAGGGAACGCGATTAATGGATTCAAAAGAATGAGCTATAGAAAGCTGAGTTGTTTCATAAGTGATCCTGGCTTTGTTTAATTCTGGGATAACATTAACTGTGATTTGGAATGTATTATGTTAAAACTTGTTGAAAAAGCCATCATGGTATGGATTGTTTTACGTGATTCATACTGTTGTTTTAATTCAGGTAAGTCAGATTAAACTTAATGCTGAATATATGAAAATATTTTAGATGAATATATGCTCCTATGACTTAAGCTACATGACACCGTGGATCCTTTCCTCTTTCAATTTTATAATATCCTTCGCTCACGAAATAGGATAAAAAAAGTTTTAGCGCGATAGAGTTTGAAAAATTTATGGAATCTTAAATTTGGTTCTTAAGGAATCTGAAATGCAAACTTGATAATTGTTTTTCTGAAAATTCTAAACACCTATTGCAAGCGAAAATCAGAGTTGCTATTATCGCTGCGTAAAGTAATCAGTGTTCTTGGAAAAAATGAAAAACTCTTCCTCGGCGCCATATAAAAATGTCGTGGAAAGATGTTCTCTGAAGACTACAGTATTGTAGAAGAGCAAAGAATGGATCAATTTCGTATCAATAACTTCTGTACTAATGGCACGTGATGATCATATTTGGCATGAAAAGTTTTGATCTTCTGTATTAAAGTGTATTTATGGAATAATAAGTCTTTGGATATTTTTAGTCATTCCTATTAAAATGTTCGTTTGTTGTAGTAGAAGATTTGTATTAAGTGTTACAAGCAGAGTTTGGCTTAAACTTTTGCTTGAATTTTTTAGATGAATGGTTAACGCACTTCTCTGACATCATTGGTGCTTCTCACACTGGCGACTTCCGCATGTGGCAATATGGTGGAAATGCATCCGAAGGGGTCAAGGAAGTTGCAGAAAGAGGAATCACCAAGAAGCTGGAATCAGAGCTAAAGACAGAGGTAATCAATCAAATTTCGTTATCCATTTATATAAAACTAAGATGCAACTTAGGCGAGAGAGTGGGGCCGCAAGCTCCTCGAGGGGCAATAAGCAAACTCTTTTACATCGCACCACTTCGGGTGCCGAATTCCCTGAGGGTACGGATTACATTTATTCATGCACCATAGAACCGACTCGACTAAATCCTCAGACACTAGGATTTGTCCTCAAACACACTACGAAGTGTGTAGAACTTATAAAATCGGTGAACAGATTCGTCGTCCCGCTACCCACTCGCATGCCTGACGCTATTACCCTCCGGTACAGTATAGCCTGCCCTTTTGGATAGTAGAAATTGAGTTCGCGTATTTTATACACTCAAAGCCAAGACTGTTAGAGTATAACTCTAAGCCAGTATGTACGACCCCAGCATTAGAGTATATGGGCTAGAGCATATTTGTTTTGTTTAAAATATTTATTATATAATTAAAAGAAAAATATGATGTTGAAAAAAGTACAAGTAATTTTTACATTTCCTGTTCATAAAATAATATTATTTATTATTATTACCAATATAAGAAGAGTTTGAGTTTTTTATTAAATGAATTTATTCAGAAATGGGTAAGTTAAAAATATAGTAAAAGTGATACACACGTAAGCTTAAATAATGAAAATAATCTGAAATGCGTCAAATATAATAGCATTTTCTATCTTTTAGCACTTTTTCTCTCTTTTATTGAAGCATTTTGCGTATATGTATATATATATATATGTGTGTGTGTGTGTGTGTGTGTGTGTGTGTGTGTGTATATATATATATATATATATATATATTTCTCTTTTTAGTCAAACAAAATCCGCACAATCATCAAAGCAAGAGGTTTGTGGTACCCCAACGTCCAGGGTAAGACATTTGCTGTTTTCCGAGTGGACAAGTATCATCATCTGATGTCACTGTTGACCATGCTTGGACCAAGCCCAGACTGGATTGTAGGAGTTAGTGCACTGGAACTCTGCCTCAAGAATTGTTCTTGGGTAGGAGAAAAGGTCATGAATTTATATCCTTGGGACGCTGGCACGATGAATGGATATACATATATAGTAAGATTCACTTCATTTTACAACCAATCCCTTATACTCAGGTTTTAATGTAAATATTAAGTTTCGTCGGAATTATTCACCATCTTTAGTTGAGTAATTGTTTGGACAAGTTTTCATGGTGTTCTGTTAAGTGTGTCTATACATAAACAGTATTTTACACCATGTCATGAAATGTGTGCTTTTTTGTACCTCTAACAGAGCGTCTTTTATACCGTATACTTGTTTCTCTGTGTTTATATAATAATATGGACTATTGTTGCGCACTAATTCCCCTAATACACAGACTGTTGTGCAATAGGTATCGTCAAATACATATAACCACACGTGCTGAACTTTTGGAACCGCAGAATTCCTGTGGCGTTTATATTTTTCACATATGCATTTTTTATTTTTTTGCCTCTCCTTTTTTATTATCTGTCATTCCCTCCATCTATGCAGGGCCCACATTTCCGGACCGTGAAAAGTGAGGTTAATCCACAGACTCATAAATATAGTTAAGATAGAAAATGATTGTCAAAATAAAGAAGTCCAGCAAGTAACTTCGGTCGCTGGTGCACGTGAAAAGCACTAAAGTGCTTTAATTGTAAATCAAGTAAAAATATACCTTTTTTTGAGTTCTGATTTCCATTTTACTGCCTAATAATTCTTTTTAAAATATTTTTCAAAATAAAATACGGAATAATTTAAATAATATAGAAAAAACAAGCGTTTTAGATTCTATAGCGTTATAGATTTTGGGAAGTAAATGATTAAATATAAATTATTATATAAATTTATATTATTATTATTATTATTATATTATGTATACTTTATTATATAAATTTATATAATAAAGTATAATATATATAAAAGAGTAAGTATATTTAATATTAAGCAACTTACTCTTTTCATCAGAAGGCCCATCAGCGACAGAGCGGTAAAGTCTCTGAACACTAATAGTTCGGTTCGAGGTTCGAACCCTGCGGGCTGGCTGCATGAGTGATGTCGTTGTTTTTTCCATGCGTAACGTGTATACGAGCCAGTTTGCCTCAGAAAGTCCCTCACGAAGGCATCTGCCCTTTGGGCAGATAGCCGTTGCAGCTTTGCCATAACCGCATAAACCAAACCAAACCTTACCTTTGTCACCTTTCAAAATTACCTTTGTCAAAAATTACCTTTGTCTGTCAGAAGAACGGTGCAGTGACTCTAACCAATCTCGTTATTGCAAACAAGACCAATAAAACATTTTTATTTCTTACAAAGTATAGTTTAATTTTAGGCCTCTTTACGGACGTTTAAACCTCTATTTATGAAAACCATGATTACTTGCAGTTTTCTGATTCATTCTGCATACGAATGCAAACGGAAATGGCATTAATTTTAAAAGGACTTGTAATTAATTATAAATGAAATTGTTTATAGCAAATGTAGATATAAAAAATGTACCGTACTTCAAGATGGAACGTCAACTATTTTCAGAGTAATTTAAACCTTTTTTTTTCCTTTAGAAGGTAAAATATTTTATAAATTTAACAAATGTCTATTTTTACAAAAGTAAAAACACATTTTTCACAGAAATTAGTTAAAATTTATATTACCAAAATAGTTGATTAGGATTTATTTAGATTTCAGTCACAATTCCTGTATTTTTGGTAGTTTTCATCTATAATATTTTCCTTGGAAGCATACTATGAGAGGGAATTGAAAATTTGTTTTCCATTTTTTTAAATTTAATCTACAAAAATCGATCATAAAACTACAATTGCCAATCGAGGATTAAACGGTCGATCAACTATTCCAATATATATCAATAACTGGCAGTCAGAGAAAATACCTTAGAAAACTCGGAATTTTTAACTCAGCAATTCCAGACAAAATCTTCTAGTTAAGAAAGAATGTCATGCAAAAAGTTTTATAATTTTGAAATGTGCTCTGAAACTTCCAAATATTGAGGCAAATGTAAAAATATCATTGAAGCAATATAGTAAGGAATAAATGACAGTTGAATATTGGCAGCAGTAGAAACGTTAAACTTTAAAGTTTAAAATTTTTCATGGTTTTCTGTATTTCCTTTTCATCGTAAAGAACAAAATACGGTCGCTATTTTATTGCTCTGGTAGCGTATATGCTGCGTTTTTATTGCGTAGACTTTGAAAATGCTTTTGACTCTCAAAATCCTAAAATATTTATTTTCCCTTTGATTTATTTATTATTGAAAAAACAAAGCTGTGTTTAAGCAGCTCAAAGGCATTCATTGTCAAAAAAAGAACACATGGATTTAAAATATTTTGGCAGAATTCATGTATTTATTGTTAAAAGAGCTAAACTATCCTTAAGCAGCTCAAAAATTACCTTTGTCTAAACATTTGAGTATCCAACTAAATACGTACTTTCAGAGCTAAACTGAAAGTTTTGCCTATTTTTCTACGAAAGGAATTTTCATGAAAAAGAACTTATACAGTCGTTGATGCGATGATTTGGAAACTAGAAGTCTAGAGTTTTTAAGACCATACACGGTTTTGATTTGATAGACACTTTTTTTAATATGGTAGTGTTAAATGAACCAGCTCGCTACAATTCTTTTTAATGTCTCTTTCCTCTTTTGTGAAAGATTTTCTATATTATAGCAAAAAACAATTTTACGATTCTTTCACTGCCTTTCAAACGCAAGACAAATTATTTATTCAACGTATAGAATAGCAGTTGTCGTTCCATGGTGCTTTGTTCTTCTATCAAAGTTAAATCGAAAACTATTTATCCATGGTTTTAAAATTCTATTTTCAAAAAGGTATGTCAGATGTTTCCTCCTAATATTTCTTTTAAATCTCTTCTTTTCACTTAAGACACCCATTTAACGAAATAGAAGATTTTTCATTCCAAATACAAGGCGTAAAAGAGTAACGGATTCAAAATTTTAACTTTCCAAATTTTCAAACAGTATTTCTGAATGGAAGAGGAAGTCAAATAATTAACCGAGAATGTTGATCTAGAAATAACGAATGAAAACTTGAATTCTCTTACAACACTAACCGATAGTGAAAACAACAACGATAGTAAATAAGAAGATAAAGCGCCTTAAAAAAAGTTAAACAATTTGTTAGAAAAAGACTTAGGTGTTATCTAAAGAATTTGCTGTGCAGGCTACTCAAATGTAGAAAGAAACAGGTACTACATGGAGAAGCATTGAAAATGTGTACTCTCCTTACCGCGAAACCTTTAAAGTAAAGAGTGAAGTCAAGCACTACCCTAAGCAATATTTTCCAGATTTTAAGAAAAAAAAGTATCATGTATACCTATTTATTGAGCAGTAATAAAAATTCTTTCCATTGACATTTCTTTTCACTTTTCTCTTCTACTTACTTTTCTACTTACAACAAAATTTAAGTTTGTTTCAGTTATACATATATATTCGTAACTTAACTATACCTAAAACATTTTGCAGTTTTGCATGCACTCAGTCTACTGTTAATGACGTAACCCCCGCATTCGGCAAAACTTTAGTGTGCTCATACGGTCAAATTTACTCGAGATATCAATTAAAATTTTAGAAGATCGTACGTAGATAATACTAAACATACACTGCCCGACATAGAAAATGCAACACCATGGAAGATTAGGTAGAATGTGCTGCCAATTGATGCACAGACAGAGCATGCATATGTAAATAGTAAGAGATGTTATTTATATAAAGATAATTTTATACAATGCTGAAACATACAGAGAATGAGTAAGGTGTATGATGCAAGCTGCTACCCTACTAGATATAAGTTCAGTTAGTGTGCGGGTAGTGTACTGAGGGATGGAAGACTATATGTTTCGAACCCTTTTCCAATGTTACTCATCCGATAAGGGACGGAGCGGACCATTCACGCCCCAGATATGCACGATCGGCGAAAGAAGCAATGGTACATGCTGGGTTGCAGTGGTTGTCGGCTTAGAATACCCTGTGTGGTGTGCACGTTGTCCTGCTGGAAAATATCATTTTGCAGTCGCTGAATGTAAGGTAGTACAACGGCTGCAGCACCTCATCAATGTACCTGTGATGTGTAACAGAGGTGATTGCTGTCATGACTGGTAGCACCCAAGACTATTACGCCTCCTGGAGGCGTGGTGTGGCGTTCAGCAATAGTAATCGGATTGGCTATATCTTTTAACGCTACCCTCTTAACCGGAACTATCATCAGACAAGCAAAACCGAGACTCGTCTGCGAATACCACATTGTGCCATTCAGATGTCCAAGTAACTGGTTGACGACACCATCGCAGCCTTTCGCATCGATGGTTTGATGTTAATGCCAGTCTTTACAAAAGGCAACTTGTGTGCATGCCGCTTTCAGCCAAACTTCGGGAAACTATTCTCCCGGATACTACGTATCCAAAGCTCCCTGCCACATTCTTCAAAATCTCCACAGAAATCAACTGTGGGGACGCCACCGCTTATGCTTCGATCTGTGCGTTTTGTAGTACGTCTAAATGGACTTGGTCTTCCGCAACTATTTACATTCATCGATCCATCTAGACGAAATTCTATGCACAGTCAACAAATCTACATACGTTTTAGCAGCGATGGGACTGTAAGACCAACTAGCTGTACGTAAGCCTACAATTTAACCCATAGTAAAACCGTCCTCTTGCCGGAATTGCTTATGGTGTCGTCGTCCAAGCATCTCTTCATTCACGTGTGTGTTCTGGAACATTGAATTTTTCGCAATTGTGTACTCCCTAAGTAGCATTGAGTAGATCAGTTAGTTTGTCTGTCATTTCCTTCCCTTTTGTCTTGGACTATAGCCACGTGAGTAACTTGCATTTTACATCATCCGCATGACTTGTTCTCCGAAATTTGCATATTTATGTTGCCGGAATTTTATGGTGTTGCACTTTCTATGTCGGGCAGTGTATGCAGAAATTATTAAGATTTCAAATATAATGTTAAGATTTGAAATGTAAATTTCTGGACGTTCGTTAAATATGCTAAGATTTATAAGGTTTCTAATGGTGTTGGGTTTCTTGGCGCAAAACCTTAGCGATTATATACGCCGAAACACGCGTCAGGTAATTTTACATGAAAATGGACACAGAAACAAACAGACAAGATAAAACCACAAAAATAGCACGAAATACAGTGATGAGGATGATATACAATGATAATGAAGACAATGATAAAATGATTCAATGCTTAAAATAAAGAACAACACATGCGAACACATAATTATCTCGCAAAGAAAACTAGATTAAAATCATTACATGTGAGGCATGTTAAAAGTTATATTAATTGCATTTCGCAACATTTCGTAACTGATGCCATCTAGACCAGAAAAAGACCTATGTGTCTCTTAATTCCAGTAGGATAAATTCACAGTTATAAGGCTCTGAGTTGGCAGAGTCGAACTTAATGGAAATATTTTCAGCATTACGTTTAGCAGAAAGAAATGGTTTGAGATAACTGAGACTATTAGAGATGTCTGCAAATGTATTCTCAAGGGTATTTGCAATTTCTCGCACGGTGCTGATAGTGTGGCCATCTTTTTTCAGGATGGAAAGTGAGTGATCTTGCTATATTCCACATGCTTTTCTAACTTTTTCCCATACTCGTTTACAGGGTGTTGAGGGTATTATTCGAGATACATACGATATCCAGGAATCACTCTTACTCTGAAGTCGAACTCTTCGTGCGCGTGATTTTTTTTTTTTTGAAAGCAAGGAAATTTGATAGAGTGGGATATCTTCGAAAACTCGAAAACGTCCCCAGGCTTTTCTCTGCTGTCTTAGAGTTTTCTGGCATTCGTGGTTCCACCATGGTTTCGAGTATTTCGGAGGCTTTGCTGAGGTCCGGTCTATAGAGACTGTAGCTGCTCGGATTATAATGTCAGTAATGGCTTTCGCTGAATTCTCGACCGGCACATTGTTCACAACTTCTTCTGTGAGTTCCGCAAGAGAGAAGAAATTTCCCAGTTCGTCCTTTCAAATATAATGCGACAGGGCCGTACGACAGGATTTATTCCTTCCCTAGTGAAAGTAACAAATATAGGAAAATGATCATTATTCTGAGGATCATCTCCAACAGTAAATGTACGGAAGGGCAATAGAGATGGTGAACAGATGGCAAGATCAAAAGTGTGAAATGTTCTTGTTGGCTCATGGAAGTAGGTATCCTGATCATTATTGAGAAGACAAAGGCAATGATCGTCAATCAAGGGCTTAATTTGTCTACCTCGAGGATTTGTATCTGTACTTCCCCAAAAGCGACTATGTCCGTTGAAGTCTCCAATAATAATAAACGTCTCCGGCAGATGCTCTATAAACTCATCCAGTTCTCTTTGATCGATAGTTTCATTCGAAGGCAGGTATATGGAAACGACATAAAGTAATCCTTTAATATTAGCCTGTATAGCAACCGCTTGAAGGGATGTTGCTAACGGAATGGCAGTTGGCAATAACTCATGGCAGGTGAGAAGGCCTACACCCCACAGACGTGTTCAGTAACAACATTGTCCTTTCTCGTAAATCAAAATCTCCTGTTTGGCTTTTGCTATTGGCCTTGAGATGTTTTTCCTGTAAAGCGAAGCAAACTGGCTGATGCTCGTCGATCATGCTCTTGATATTCAAGAGACTCTGGTGGAAACCACGACAGTTCCATTTCGCCGATGCTGCCTCATTGTCGGACAAGGAAGGAGAGTTTTCGAAAGTTAGAGTCCGACTTCAACTTCCATATCATCAAAGTCAGAGCTCACAGTTTGGAGTGAAATTTAACTTCGACTCCTATACTTAACAATAGGTATTGCGGATTGTTTCACTGCATTTGGTTGATTTGTTGATGTGGGATTACTTTCTACTGATTTGTTCGTGCTATTTATTATTCCTGTTATTTTGCTTTGAGTAGCGCTAGTCTCTGTTAGTTTGTTCTTTCCTGCATTATATTCTATTACTGTGTTTTTAGAGCCAACTTTCTAGTTCATTCGTTGTCTTTTTACATAGATTGTATAAATTAGTGTGGACTTTTACTGTTTTGAGTTATTTTTCACCATCAGCGTATAAAGCGTTTAAACGTGGCTGTGTTCAGCTTATAATTCTCCTGGTTTCTGAGTATGTTGTTTTTGGTTCACTTTCGGGAATTGTACTTCCTTCTCAGCTTTCCATTTAGGACAGGCTCGAGAAAATGCTGTGTACTCTCCCTTACAATTGACACGCAGGGCCACAGCGTTGCAATTATCACTGTCATGGCCCTCCATGGAGCAGCGAGCACACGTGGGTTTGCCTCAACAAGACATTTTTGAGTGGACAAAGCGTTGGCACTGGGAACATCGCATGGGGTTCGGCATGTACGGTCTTACAGGGCAATGAAGATATACATCCTTCACACTTTTTGGAAAATCAGGCGTGTTGAAGGTCAGGATAATGTTTTTGGTATTTATAAACTGGCCCTCTCTGCTCGCCTTGATTCGCCTAGCGATTGGCGAGTTCAGTCACAAATTCTTCTTCTGAAACGTAGAAAAGATCGAATTATGAGATTACTCCACGGCTATAGTTTGAGGTTTTGTGAGATTCGACGCTTACACTGACATGTCCTAGATTGTTTAGAGCGAGAAGGGTTGCAGATTGGCTAGAAGATATTGTTTCAACTAAAAGATCACCCAAGCGAAGACGTTTGATATTCTTGGGCGCACCGGCACATGATTTTATAAGTTTTTGTATTAAAAACGGTGACATCTTTTGAATTTCGCCTCTTACACTGTTAATTACCACAAATCGAAGCAGAGGTTTTCCTTCATTCTCATCGGCATTTACACAAGCTTTTACTTTTTTGTAGAGTCCGATTTATTTTCTGATGCGCAAGTTTCCATTAAGGTAGCCACATTTTAAAGAAATATTATTCGGGGCCGATCGCCCATCCCAGCACGGAGCCCAAAAATGGAACACAGAATTCTGTGTTAGGGCTAGCCAGACCCGTAAGCAAACTGTATAAGGTATATCTCCCACATTCTTAGCGTGCCTTCGTGGTGTAATGGTCAGCACACTGAGCCGGTATTTCAGAGGTCTGTGGTTCGATTCCCGGCGAAGGCCTTGCATATTTTTCATGACTCCTGCTTCGAAATAAACCTAATGTCTCTACAGTGGCGCCCGAACTGAAAGGTTTGTGGATGATGACTCTCCACACCCAGGATTTGGCGACTAGGTCCCCTAAAACCCTAGTCGCCCTTTAAAAAGGGGAGTATATAAGGTATATCTCCCACATTCTTAGCGTGCCTTCGTGGTGTAATGGTCAGCACACTGAGCCGGTATTTCAGAGGTCCGTGGTTCGATTCCCGGCGAAGGCCTTGCATATTTTTCATGACTCCTGCTTCGAAATAAACCTAATGTCTCTACAACTGAAGCCCCACAGTCGGCTTTCCCCAAAGCTTATCCCTAAGCCACTGACACAAGGACTAGTGACCAGCCGATTGAACCCGTGAGGACAATAAGGTGCCTCCCGTTTAGCTGAAGCAGAGGGGGGACAATACCTGTGTTGGGGACAATACCTCGCCCCTCAACTACCAGGACCCTCCTTTGCAGCAACACAGATCTTCACGCACGGCAAACACGTGAGCAGTTTTCTCGCCACTTGAAAACTGGAGACAAGGGCTGCTCCAGTCTCTTAAAACAATCCCCAACCTCCGAAGAGAAAAACCACAAGGGAGAAAGGAAGGAAGAAAGCTTCAGCTCAGAGTAGAGGAGACGGAAAAGAGGATAGATCACCGGGGCGCCAGGATCCTAACACCCGTCTCACCAAGAAGATGATCCCGTGAAAGGCTAGGGTACCTCGGCATTGCCACACCCGTACTCGCAAAAGTGAGCCCCTGAGGGGTAAGGTTTCTAATGTACGTACGCTAAGATTGCAGATGTATGCATACTGCGATTTAGAATGTACATATCTCTAACCACTTACGACAGACAAACATTTTTATAGTGAATGTATCAAGTTTAAATTCGTTAAAGGAACTAAAAGCTTATATTTCTCGTAGTTTTTTACTATTTCTATATTTGACGTTCCGGTTTTGGAAGAGAGTGGTTTGAATTATATATAAATTTGTGATCACGTTTAGAGCCAGTTTTATCTATTTCGCTTATGATTTTTATTATGCTTTGTTTCTTTTTTGTCCTTCCTCTCTTTCCCCTCTCCATAAAAAAAGCCTTTAAAATTTAAGAACAATATATTAATTGGAACTTTCTTTGTAAAAGACAAGTATAAATTTTATGTGTTTCACTGGAAAGTGTTCGATGATCAAAATTATTGTATCCTAAAAGCCTGCCCATGAACCACTTCCGTGACGATAGTCTTAGTTCAGCGCATATTGTTTTCTGTGAGATCTTTTCTAAGAGACTTGTATGAGGGTTATTATGACTGCAATAAATAAATAGTATTCATTTCCCATAACCTGTGCATCCTTACAACGTTTAAAGCAAAGCACGAATCATTTAGAAGCATTTCTTTACAGCTGCATCTATTGCTATGTATTTTAAACATTTGTAACAGTTCTTTCAGACTCTTTTTTAAGGACTTACCTTCTTATCTAATCCTAAAGTACTTAAGGATTTACCTTATGACCTTCTAGTCTACTCTAGGTAAATTTATTAGAATACCTTAAAAGTATTCCAGTATATTAAGTACTCTGGAAGTACTGTAGTAGATTTAGCTTAAGTACTCTACCTTCTTAAGTACATAACGATTTACTTATTTAAGAGCCCTAGAATGACTGGGAAGTTTAATAATTATTTCTTGATTAGAATTTTGTCCTACCTTTCCCGAATGTTTTTGTCTGATTTTTTTTCTTTCATAAAAGACAGATTAATTAATATTCCAATGAAATTCAGTTTACATAAGTTTGATATACATAAGGTATAAGATGAACTGTTACAGTAATATTTTCTCTAGTTTATAATATCTGTTTATTTTGATTGAGGATCCGAAAGTGCCAACTATCCCAAGAGAGAAAATTCGACGTATCACATCTTCTACACCAAATAATCCTTTGTCTCCTTTTTACGACCCAACGGGTGCTCAGATGAAACCAGTGGCCAGGCTGACCGTTACCCGCCAAAGGGTGTATGAGAAGCCATGTGAAGACTACTTGATTCCTACCACATATGACACCACTGAAAGCACTGATGATACCTATACTAGAAGTAAGTGACATTCGTTTATTTCTGACATTTTTGTGCGTACCTGTTTCATCTGGTATTTATTTAGTTATGGTTTTCATGGAATATATCTTATTATCGTTCTGCATAGGATACTTATAAAATGAAAGCAACAGCATGATTTAACTGAAAGGAAAATCGATCATCGATTAAATTTATTTTTGATGAAAATACGCAGGGTGTAGATTCATGACATATTTATTACTCTGGAATTCATGATTATAAAGGGTAAAAAGCCTTATTTTTTCTATTCCCGGGTGGCGAGTGTAGAATAATTCTCCGCTACAAAGGTAGAGCTTAGGAAAACTTCAAACAAGCTCCAAATGATCTCAAACAGATATTTTTTTCTACATAAAAAGGGAAATACTTGTACAACCTGTATGTTAAGTACATTTCGAACTCCTCAAAGTTAAACCACGCGCTTCCCATCACAATAACTTTCCTTGTTCCTTTATACCAGCGATTCTCAACAGGTGATACGCAAAAAAAAGTAGGCGGTACGCAAAGAAACAAAATATTTTTAACTGTTAAATTCAAAAAATCTCGTGAAGGAAAAGGACAGTTGATAGAAAATTTCTGTGACTCAACTCTAACTCAAGATTTCAAAAGCAACACACTTGTTAACTTTAGGCTGAGCTGAAAAAAAGAATCTATAGGCATTTCAAATAAGGCTATAAAATTTTTATTCCCTTTTTGCTGAAGCTATTTGTGTGAACAAGGATTTTCTTCCATGTTATATGTGAAGAAACAAATACAGAACAAAACTAAAAATGGACCGTAATTTACGGTTAAGGCTAAGTGAAATATGATCAGATATAAAGAAATTGATTTCTCTTAAACAGGCCAAAATTTCACAATAAATTTTAGAATTAGATTATTATAACTTAAATCTTCATAATTAAAATGATAACCAATTTTTAATCTAATGTTTTTAAGTGTGCATGTTTAATACAAATAGCAACAGGTTGTGCAAATAGTAAAATATATATATTTTTTAATATTTCTGTTGAGAAATTTAAAAATAATTATTGTAAAATGTAGTGGTTGGCACTAAAGTTTTTCATTATTTGTTTAGATGGTTCGCGTTAGTCAAAAAGTTGAGAAACCTCTCTTCGGAGTAGGCTTTGGCATCCATTGTTCCATGTGTTAATGGACAGGACAACAACGAAAGGTTGAAAACCGCTGCTCTATACCCAAAGTTCTCCAGGTGGCACTGGTAGTTCCGATATAACTCAGGGTATTTTTTTAAACCCAAATGAGCTATTAGTCTCGAAAGGCGATTTTTCGGTGTTTCACTATTCACTATTCATTCGAATAAATGTAAGATATTACTCGGTCATATTTAATTCATCTGTTATTAATTAACAAATTGCGTTTATAGTATTTTTGCTAATAGCTGTATCAATTTATGAAACTTTTCTGTTATTTCTTGTGTCTGCCGCTTTCCCTCGCCATGATGTTAAATGAGTTAAGGTGAACGAGCGTATTTAAACTGAAGTAGCTCAAAGGTTAGTCAAAACGTGCTTCGCTATTGGGTGCGCACGTTGCCGCTTATACGAGCTGTTTGAATTCTGAGCCTCGGCTTCGCATTCTTGCTGCCGAAGTTTAATATCACGCCAGTGTAGCTTTTTGAGTCAAGCTTCTAGGTTAAATTAATTTGTGTAGTCTTGAACTACTGACTTATCTTTAAATTTAGTTTAGCATACCATTATCTTTAGTTTTATTGCCACAAGTGGACGGTCGATTTGTAAGCACAAAGACTGTGCCATTTGTAAATAATTGAGTTCAATGAAAGGGTCTTTTATACCTTTCCCTTGTTGTATTCATCTTCTCGTAGTAGCATCATCTTCTAGTATTTATCTTAATGATAAGTCGCTAAAGACTTTCAAATAGCTGTCGTAGCAGTTTATGCTAGCCAAGAAAACTAGACGTTCTAAAGCAATAGGTACAATTCTTAAGAATGTTATTTACTTGATTTAATCTGAATGATTTAAATGAGAATGCATTTAATTCATATGATACTGAAATATCTAATTAAAAACATTAAATATTTTAATTGAAATACATTACATATTTTTTCAGTTTTTAAATATACAGAAGATATATAACGTTCCCATGTTAGCCTAAATGAATATTCATCTAATATCCTTCAAGATGTTTCGCTATTCCACCTGGGCCATGTGTATTGATAATTTCTACTGATAATGCATATTTTAAAAGAGCTATTTTAGGCAGCTTTTGAATCTGAACTCTCTCAGTTTTCTTTTTAATTTACAAAATCTTTTTTTAACTCCATAGATTTGTTGCAATGTTATTTTCTTTTCGCCTTTTTGTCAGCGATTGGACAGTTAGTTATTCTGCTTGGGAATGTCACATTTCAGCATTACTAGTTCAGTTGACGATATATGCACTTAAATGTATATTCTGCAACAATATAGTATTCAAACTACTCTGTTGGGGGAATAACCATGTTTTTGCATATTCAATGTTAACGGAGTTAGATATGCATGATGCTGTTGGACTGCGTTTTTAATTTTCTGTATGGAATTTGTTTTTAGTCGGAAGAGGAATGCATATACAGTATACTCTGGACACGGTATTTCTGACCCAGCCTTTATTTTCGCAACCGTTGATTATAGACCTATATTTCCAGTTACAAACATATTCGAAATGGCGCAAATTGCGTTCAATATTTACGCCTTCAAATTTAATCAAGAAATCAAGTTCGTAAAAATTACAGTATCTAATTTTGTATCCGTTCCTCGGGTCCTTATATTTAGGAAAATGTTGTGCTCATTAGAAAAAAATAAAATGTATTTAGTTTCATATTTTGCGATTTTTGTTGTCACTTTCAATATACATTAAGGGGGCGGTTAAAAAATAAACTAGAATAATTCGAGTTTGATTTTTTCTCTTTAAATTCCATTTAATTACTATATTCTTTTGCGATTTTTTAGTATCCTTAATTTATAATCAAACACATATGGTAATATGATCGAGACACGTATATAATTTCATTACATATGACATGCTGATAGAATTTTATTACGTATGACATGCCCATAGAATTCTCCCACAAGTATTTTATACGTTTTCACAATCTGAAAACGCGCAATTATTATTCTTATCACGCCTTATTACTTTAGAGTCACGAGCTGCTAATCGTACAAAAAAATTCCTTTAAAGAGCAAATATTTTTCGTTTTTAATTAATGTAAACAGTATCACGTGTTAGCTAATTGAAATATTTTAGACTGCCAGTGCTTTGCAGAACACAATATTTAGAAGATTTTGTAAATAAGGTCTTCATGTTGAAAAAATTATCCCGTCACTTATTAATATCAAAAAAATTTTTCCAAGCTGACAATTTACTTTTTGTTACTTACAAATGCAAACATTCCGTTTTTTAGTTTGTATATGACCTCTGAGTGTGATGTCCGAATTTAATATCTGGTACCTTGGTCAATCTATGTCACACGGGAGTCAAACGTTTTGCGTCTTACTTTTTACAAGGAATATAGCAATGCGTTTTGCGTTTTATATCGAAACCCTGCCTACATTAATGACATCTGTAGCATATTAGGATAAGGTTGTCGTACCCTCTAATAAAAAAATAGGTATAAATCATAGGATCCATGAGCAAAATATGCATGATAATAATATCTTGTGTTATTGTTGCTCATATTTATTTCGGTAAACTTCCATACAGTCTACTCTGTTGGATAAAATTTATAAACACGAACTTATTACGACTTAAACAACCGTTATTCTCAGTCGTACCATATATACATTTAAAATTGGTCAATTATAAAAAAACTTTCTTTTTCTCAATTGATTTATTTACACAATTAATTACAAAAGCGATAATGAAGATATTTTTTCATTTTCTTGTCAACTCCAGCCCATAAGTCGTGTACATATCCTTTGCAGAGAAAGCACTGAATCATATTCTCTTTGCGGTTTCCACAAATATTACAGGGTGAACGAACGCGACGTGAAACAACGTGGTTGACTAACGGGCAACTAACTCATTTTTCCGGAAGAGGCGCAGTTGTCGTGATATTACACATAATATTTAAAAATACGATTTAAGCGGTGGTAGACTTGGGCAACTTTCCCCTACATCTGAAATTGTAAGGTTTTAGTTAAACTAACAAAGTTTTATTTTAATTTAACTTTTTCTATCCCTTCTCATTTCAGCTTCCCGTTAGAATAAGTGCGCGTTTCAGCTTTATGCTAATTTGAAGTGGAGTCAAGTTCTATTTAAGCAAGAGGTAGGAACCTCTCAGTGTGAGAGAGCTTTTAGTCTCAGACCACGGTTACTCTATTCGACATTCGCCTGACTAGCTATCCTTTAAATTCTAAGCCATAGCATTTTTACATGATTGCTTATTGAAGTAATTCCAAGTGCATCAGTATTAGTTAAATCTTGCTACGCACCATTTAGTTTAGAGGCCAACCTCGCGTTATAGCTCTCTGACTACTTAATTTCTATTTAGCTTTAGTTTAAATTTATCTGATTGTTCATTTTAGACTTAAGTGCGGTCTCTACTTTCTGTATCCCTCCCGAGTTGGGAAGTGGTTGTAAATAATTGTGGTTTAATAAAAGAGGATTTTAAATCCCTTTAAAGTGCAGTTCTTCTACCACTTAATCACCATATTCTACCACAGAACATAGCTGCATTCAGCTCCCTGTTCAAGATCAGGACTTTAAGCTGTCACGAAGATGTTTTCCAAAAATATGCACAGAACACTGAGTCCTGACAAAATATCTAATAATATTGTTGCGAAAAGCCCAGCTGCGATAAGAGAGCTTACCCGCAAAGCGGGGTTAGGGTTGTCAGAAACTAGCAGCGAAATGAAGCGTGTCCATATTTGGCGCGAAATCGCCCATTTGACGACAAAATCGGCGATATTCCATAGACGGAGCGAGTACATTCTAAAACGAATTCTTAGCGGTTTTCCCGAGAATGTTCTCGAAGGTAGGTTAAAAGCTATATATACCTTGCCTGTACTCGGAAAGTAGTATCTTGAGCAGTGTAGATGTAGTGTCTTGAGTTCAGAGATTAGCTTGAGAACAATCGACCGAGTTTTCTTCAATGTAATATCCAAAGGTTGTGTTTCTGATCGTTTCAGCATGTTTATCGTAATTTTTCGAAGACTGTAAACGTGTCTTTCGAAGTGTCCTGTGTAACAGTGCTTACTGGCGAATAAATTGTGTTTTGATTCTTCATCTAGTATTATCATCACTTACTCCAAATCCACGAACCAGTATGACGCAACAGTATACTATACTACTGTTCATTACGTTCCATGCATTAAATATTATTTATAAAATTATCCAGAAATTAATTCTTAAAATACAGAATATTCTCTACAGATATCTAAAAATACCACGCAATATTATACTGCACGCATTTAATTCACAGGCTATGTACTGCCACAAATAATTTGCAATATTACATAAATTACATAAATCTATATACACTGTGATATATTTTGTAAAAAATTTCGTATAATGTTATATTTGCATCTAATTATAAATGTCTGCGTATTAATAAAATTTGGCATTGACTGTAAATAAATCATAAATTACATAAAATAAGAATAGCATACCTAAGATATACTCGTACATTTTAAAGCCTCATTAAAGAAGTGATATCTTTTGCATAATTCGTAGGCTTTTATTACAACGTAACATGCATAGGGGCTGCCGAAATATGCATTTAGAATGTTATATTAAAAGAAGTAACTCTGCGTTTATAAGATAGATGCATATGCTACTTCTGTGCTTCTCCATATATTTGTGACTTTTTTCCCATGAAAACTGAACTAAGAGTATCATTACTGACTTATCTCGTTGAGTTTACAGACTGCATCTGACTCATCATCGGTTTTCATTCCTGAGAAAATTTAAATTTCACAAATAGAAAAACAATTTATGAGGTTTTGTGTATTCTTGAGTTCAGAATGATTGACGATCACAGTTATAAAGTATTTAAATCTTCTGTTTTGCATCTACTGCTTTTTTTTCTCGTGCAAAATATCTTGTACTTCTAGGCACTTCTAGTTTTGCATCTAGTACTTATAGGTTCTCCTACTCGTTATCCTTCTAGTTTTATGCATATCGGATTGAAATGAAGTTAATGTTCTCTAATGCAAAACTTCGAATCTCATATAGTTTGACAGATATATGCTAATCTATACTGATAAAGAATGTTAGAAATTTTCTAAGACTTGAAATCAGGTAATGATAACTTCAAGAATTATAATAAAAAAGATGCAATAGAACTGAATCGTAAGTTTCCTCAAAAGGAATTTTCCTCTCTAAAAATCTCATATTTGTAAAGTTCTGAAAATTCAAATTTGTATATACTTCTCTCGGACGCGAAGTTTCGTTTTTAGTAAGATTTCTCCACAACCGCGCAAGCGGCCAAACTGTATATGTATGCTAAAAACATATTTGCATCATACTTTCAAATGCTTAGATTTGCATCTTGAAATGTACCCAATTAATTAAAGTAGCGTATATATTGGAAGAAAAGGAGTCGTTATACAAAGTGGGAGGACTATTTTGGAATCAGGAAAATGCCATGAAAATATTATTTAATCATTGCCCTTTGAGGAGGTTTTTTGGGGCCAATCCGCTGGCCGATTAGGGTTTTAAGTAATGGAACTATATCGTACTAAGTTTATTTATTTTATTAATTTTTAGTAGTATATTAAAATACACATAAAAAATTTCATTTATTTCTTTTATATTCTTCAAAGATAAAAAATCTCAATTTTCAAATTTTCTATCAAGATGGCCCAAGTCGCAATGCCGTTGCGGCTTTCTGTCTGTCTACAGGACATGATTGCCTTGCCGCCTACCTGCACAGCATAGGCATTTCAAGCGATCCTATTTGCCCACTTTATGATTAAGAAGAAATGGACAGAGACCACCTGCTTCGATGTGGACTCTTCGTGGTCTTACAGAGGATTCGAGATACTGGCAGGCAAGAGCGCTCCTTTGGCAATGAATTCGGTCTTTTTGTTCTTAGTTTTATTGTTTGTGACCTCTATTTTTAAAATTTTAGTTCTTTGTAACTTTTTGCCCAGCCATTGTAATTTTTTTTTCAATCAGTTAATCGATTTTTACTATCTGAATACCGAACTGTTGCTATATCACATGATCCGATCAGTCACTACTCTTGGGACCAGAAGACTATAGTAACTATACCCAGATCATATAAAACCTCATTAATGTATTGTACAAGATTTTTTTCGTAAAGGGTACATATGAACACTTTAATTTCGAGTACTTTTATTGCAGTTCGTCAGATAAACAATCTTATGAAAACTCACCTGATTTGGTTCATCTCGCAAACTGGGCTTATGGGCCGAGGAGTATTTGCTGAAGATGAATTCAGCGCTTGTATAATATTTGTGAAGTATATTATGGGATTCTATATTTTATTCTTGTTTCCAGATTTTTCACTGCTTCTAATTTATTGTTACAGTGGAATGTCGTGTCAGTGATTGGACAGACTTTCAGCCATGCAGTGTATCTTGTGGCCATGGTTTCAAAATGAGATCTCGTCAATATACCAATAAAAAGAAGGCAGAAATGGCAGGTTGCACTGCCCAGCTGGTAGATAAAGAACCCTGCAATCCGCCCTGCGTTGGGTAAGTCTCATTTTTATGTCTATGTGATTTCCAGATTTTATTTTTTTGTAAACCAATTATAAGCCGATCTATCCTGTCTTTTATTCTTTGCTTGTTTATATTTGTCTTGTTCATCATTAGATGTTAAAAACTGTATGTGTGGTCTTTTGTAGAAAGGTAAGAGTGAATACACAAAGCGGCATCTGAAATAGTGTTTTTATTTCTGCAATTTCATAAGGAGATTGCAGAGAAAATGATGATGATGTCTGGGAAGACGATTTCAGCGAAACACCGATGTCAGATCTAATTCTAACCTTGTCACTTAATTTTTTAAATAAGGATATTTGATGAAAATTAGTGTTAGAATTAAATGAACTAATGCTAAATTTTGGTGAGATAGGTTCACACATGGTACATATTTGAAAACGCCGCCCTGAGCGGTTAGTGAAGCTAGCTGCCGTATCGTTGAACCCACATTTGATTTCCGGACATAGCTTGGATGTTTGTAAGTGTATAGCGTCCGAGCGACATGGCGGCACGTAAAATACTGACTAGCCGAAAGTCCTGTCGAGAGGCTTGACAAAAGGGGTGGGAGATCCTTTGTTACGGCTATCGATGATTCGTCATCAAAACATCTAACGTGGAACGAAACTTCTCTTTTGTCACGGGTGTACTTTGTTCATCCTCTCATCCTCTGTGGAGCAACCTGGGCAATGCTTTTTGTGATGAAAATGGCTAAATGATTTATGGGTATTGCCCATTCCCGAAAACTCTATCAAGTATCTGCCTTTCGAAGCAATAACGTATTTCGAAAAAATGTAACTTATGCTAGTAAATTTTCGAGATTTAGTATGAGTTAGATTTTTCAGTCACCTGCTTTAATTAAGATGGAGAAACAGGCAGAAGACAGTATTAGTTTAACCCACAAGTATCTGAAAAGCTAACCATCGTAGTAATTGCTTTTCCACAGGATGTGATCCATTGCCCTCATATTTTCATCAAAGAAATATTTCAACAACAAATTTGTGTGTATCTGGGGAAATAGGAGATCCAAAACATTATATTAGTACATGCTCCCTTAAAAGAGCATCACACATCATAATCCCTAATACTAACATTAAAGCTTCGATAACATTTGCAATAAAAAACAAATACCTGCTAAAAAAATAGAAAAGACGATGATATATTTGTCATCAAGACACGAAGAACTGTGTTTTAATTAACTACTTCAATGTTATGTTTTTTTTTCATACGAACACCATTTGATTTATTATTAATTATTATCCGTTTATTATATAATTCATTGTTATACACTAAATTATGTTTTTACAAAATTTTAGTGTAAGCGACATTAGTATCAAACATTCTAAGTATTAAAAAACTATTGGATATGTATACAAAGTAGGTAAATGCAATGGCACCGACTGTTAACATTTCTTGTAAGCTCTTTATTCATATGTTCTTAATTGCGTATTATGTAACTCATATGTTCTAAATTTTACTAAATAATGGAAGTGCAATTGGGCTATACCCCATTTACTCATAGAAAACATTGGGTGCCCCTTTTCACCTCTACATAAACATGAACATGCTTTAATTAAAATAAGCTTTCTCTTCTCTCAATTGCATGAAAATAATCGATAACAGTTCCACCATGAAGATAGGTATTATTTCCAAACACGGAACTTTTCCGAGTTTGGAAAAGATAAATTGCTCAGGAAAAGAAAATTGAAAACTGTTGTTTGGAATAATAAGCTGAGTGAGTCCACAATGAAAACATTTTTATCATTTCAAAATTTTTAAAAAAAAGTAATATTCGAGCAAAAGGAACACGCTCATAAAAACAGCCTGCTTATCTAAACAAGCTATCTAATCGTGTTATATGTTAAAAAAGGAGAAAATTTTGCATTTTCTTTTGAAAACTCATTTGCGAAGTTGTCTGAGAAATAACGGCATTTTATTTAGCAAGCTTAAATGAAATTTTCAATTTTCATCATCTGCATAAAAGCCGGATTCCTTATATCTATTCTTAAGTAGCTGAATATATTGTGTTTGTTTGCACATGTGGATTTTACGTTACCGCTTCTTTGTATATTAATAGATTATAATGAAATAAATATTTCAAGGTTAACTCGGGATTTTCTAGTGAAATTTGTACTACATTGGAGGTTTCATAATGGGAATTTCTACTGATTCTCTGAAATAATTATAGACTGATTTTCGTACTATATTAAATTAACACTTAAAATAAGTTAATTAATATAACATACGTAAATACTGCATTTAGATTACTTGTAATTATCGTAATGCACTATATTGTTATTACTTTATTAAGATTTGTTTTCATTCTTATTTAATTAGTTTATGTCAGTGAACTCATTAAAAGCTTTGAAAATATTTAACAAAATTGCTTCTACGGGAAATTCAGCATTATATTCTCCAGCAATGATATTTTTTACACCTGTTAACTGATAGATTGTATAATGTTCACAGTGAAATCTAATTTAAGCAGAAGGTTTAATAGAACGTCAAGATATTGTGTTTTAAAAAACATTTGGAACAATACTTCCAGTAGTTTTTGAAAACGTAGATAGTAAAGTGACAATATGATCGTTCTGAGTTAATGCGGGGCTCTAGGAGTAGAGATTAGGTTTGATTTATTAGATTATGGCAAAGCCTAGAAGGTTATATGCCTAAGGGAACGGCATATAACCTTCGAGGCTTTCATGGAGGACTTTCTAAGGTGAACATAAAAATGCCCTTGTAACCAGCCCGTTCGCGGTATTTGAGCCTCGAATAGAACTACCAGTTTTCAGCTACTTTACCGTTCGGCCGCTGATGGGCAGGAGTAGTGATTAATGCGTATCTTTCGTAGTAATAATAAATTCAGTTTATTTCTTCAGATGCAGTTTAGAATCTAACCAGTGTCATCACTTTGGTAGACAGTGTACATCGAAAGCGTAGTAACACTACGATTAGGGCTAAGTTACGTTTGGTTTCAATAAAAAAAACTTTCTGTAAAAAAAAAGACGGAGATGCTTTTTTGGAGGACACATAAAATTAGCTTGTATTTACATTATCCATGAAGAAAAAGAAAATTCCGCATACTCAAGAATGAAGCCAAAACCAGGAATCAAACCAAATTACCTGCATTTTATGACTTTAACCACAGATAGACGATTAAAATTGTATTTTTATAAATAATCACGTTCTCGGAAATTTCAGCGTTTGGAAAAGGCTGATTGCGATTAACTGTTTGAGGCAATTTTTGAACAAAAGTCTTCGTATTCTGATGAATGTTTTAATTGTTTGGCAACTGAAGTACAACTCCTTATAAATATTATTAATTTATATTGTTGATCAAAAATTTCAATTTTATTTTCCATTTTGAAAATGTGTCAATTTTAGCTACCCCTTATCCTATTAAATTAATTTTCCATTTAATTTAATAGGCTCAGATAATCTAAATGATCTAATAGATCTATCTTTTGTAATCCATTAGCTAGGTTTTGGTGCGTCGGGCACTCAATCTAATTATTTAATCGCTACTTGAATGAAAATTTTAATGCAACTGGCTCTTGGAATTAACAAACGCGGAAGGCCAGAAATGTCACTGTTCAGAGAAGCATGTTTATAAGGTGGAACTGAGAGAAATGACAGTTCTTGTTAAAACTCTTTCGACTGAATTTACATTAGACTAAGCTGTATTTTAGACATTCGAAAGACAGTTTCTTCAGTAATGTATGATTTGTATTTTTAAACATTAATTAGTAAATACTTTTAGTAATTATTAGCAGATCACTTTCAATATTTACAAACAGTGCACAGGACTCTGTTTAAGGATTTCAGAATGAATCCATCTTTATTTTAATTTAATACCAATTTGTCCATTTTATTAATTGCGAAATATCTTCCATGTTCATCTTAAATAGGTTTGTCGTTCTAAACATTTCATTATGTTTCTAACTTGAAATTGATCTATTTTTTATGTTTATATTTCTCATGATGCAATTTAACTGTATTTTTTTTACTTTTGAATTAATTGAAAATCTTTTGTGAAATGACTGAGCACGAGATTCATTCTAAATAGAATTTAAATTGAAACGTTCTCAAAATTACACTCAGTAAACAAAGATAAAAAAATTCATAGGCATATTATTTCGGAATCCCAGCGAATACATTGCTAACGCGATAATATTTTGTGAAATAAAATGTATACTGTGACTCGGTAGATGCGCATGAAACATGAACTGAAACAGAAATAATCTCTTTAACGTTACGGTGCAGATGAAACTCAGTTTCAAAGATTTCGAGTGTAAATCTTCTTCATTTGAATTAAACTGTACAATTTGTTACTCTTTATCATAGTCTGCCGTCCCCTTCTTTCGCAAAACAGCAACACGAGAGATTGTTATATACGATTTTTATAAGTCTTATTATTATTACTACTACTGTTATTCGTAATAACAGTGATAATTTTAATAGTTTAGTAATTTACTAATAGTATTGGTTTTATTTTTGTTATAAGTGACAGTATACAGGTTTATATATTTGATCGTTATATTTTATTTTTGTTGCAGATAGTATTGTATCAGTAGGAGTAGTCTTGTGATTTATCTTTCTTATTTAACATTAACGTCAAAGCAAGTTCACGAATTCTATCATAGCGAAGAGCGCAAAATCACCCTTGTCCAAGGCAATTGACTTGGATCTTTTATAGATGACAGGAAAACTTCGCCCATCTACGTTCCACTTTTAAAGGAAAATCTCCCGAAAGACGGATCCCAGGGCTTTCCACTCCTCTTTTCCTAATATCAAAACTCTGCAGACGACTTTCGGTTTGACGCATATTTTAAGTGGCCCCGTGCTGCACAGACGCTGTACGTTTACAAACATCCATGCTGCTTTCGGGATTTTAAACCGTGCTCTTCAGTACAGCAATTTGCGTCACTAATCACTATCCCGTCAGGGAATGAGTGTTAGAATATATTTATTATTGTTAAATTTTATTTAGAGGATAATGTATAGGTGGGAAGTATTACTATTATTAGATTTTGCTTTGTTTCAGATTGTAATATGTAAGTATTATATTTTTTACTTCCTTGTACGAAATAAAGGAAATACTGTAATTGCGAAAAATTTCGGATATCATATTTCAACGAAAATATCCGTTTTGACCGGTCACGAATTCATTTGAACGATTTTTTTGCATGACATCTGTATGTACGGACAGAAAAAAGCACTCGTTTTTCCAAAATGGATTTAAAATGAATTCAAAAGGGGTTTTGTGACGTCTGTACGTACATATGTATGTATCTCGATTAATTAAAACTCTATTAGCCGTAGAACGTTGAAATTTTGTACATGAAACTACTGTAACATAAGCCGTGCTCCTCCTTTTTTTGTTATAATCGTCCGCACCAAATGTACATGCAGGGTGTGACTCAAAAGTTTCAAGACTTACCTCAGAACTAGAAATTTATTGGACATTTAAGTACAGCGGACTAAATTTCTTCAAAATATGATCCTTCAGCATCAACACAGCGCTGCCAGCGCGTGTTCCACTGTTCGTAGCCCTTCTGGAAGGCCTCGGGCGTCATGCTGTCAAGGGCTCTTGTTGAAGCCTGCTGGATGGCGTCGATGGAGTCGAATCGCTTCCCTTTTAGGCCCGTCTTGATTCGGGGGAAGAGGAAAAAGTCGGAGCCGAGTCGGGCTGTAGGGCGGCTGCGGCAGGTGACGGAGGACGGGAACGGCTGATGTTTAACAAAGGTAAGCAGGCAGGTGTCCCACGCCCTTCACTATCTAGTGGCAACAACTCCCTGGAGCCCCAAGAGGCTGCACCAGGAGTTTATTTAATCATAACAGGTGACAGGTGCATTACTGGTATACAAAGGTGTTTGTTAGATACAGATGTGGAATTGCATATATACTCATGGTATGTAAGTCTCAGGTGCGAAGCACATGGAAACAGGCACCAAGGCAAAAAAAGCCACCATCCTGTGTAGAACACGTGAGGAGAGGGGACATAACTTTCCTATCATAACGTGGTTGAAAGTGAACAGAGAATTTAATAATAAATTCTCGTGAGGCAGTTGGTGAAGAGAACTTCGTACCCACAGACGAAGAGTATGGTAAACGCGGTCATCCGAAACCGGTGAATTTGAAGATGGGAGGAGCTAACAGAAAGCGTCGCAATCTAATTGGCTATGAGTGGTCGAGGTGGTTCTTAACTGAATTTAGTTTTCATCTTCTGCGAATTTTATAAGTATCATCGCTGCTTCGAAGCCGTATTGTAATTTATCTGCAGATGTTTTGGCTTGCTTGATTTTCCCAATGAGGGGGATAACTGTTTTAAGAAATGCATTAATTTTTTCATCTTTAATCCATGCGATTGCATCTTGTATACTCTCGGGTGGCTGAGGGATGTTATTTTTCAATTTCTCACTATACAGCGTCGTCGTTGCAAGTTTTGGAGGAGCAGTGTTAAGCATATTTGGGAAGTTTTCTTCGTTTAATTTTGGTGCTTGTCGGGGCGGTTGGTATTTCTTCTTTTCGAATTTCCTTTGGTATTCCTTGCATCCTCTGTAACTGCTAACATGATTTCCTTCACAGAATATACACTTTGGCTGTTCATCCGGTTTCATGGCACATTCGTTACTTCTATGAGGGAGTCCGCACTTAACGCATCTTACGGGATTGCTGCAGAACATTTGTGAGTGTCCATATTGCTGGCATCTAAAGCACTGGATAGGTCGTTTTTTTGGGTTAAATTTTTCTACATTCGCTGGGAAGCTGAAAAGGTTGTTTCAGTTAAAGATCTGATTTCCTTCGTTAGTTCTCTTTAGTTCCAGGAGATAAATCGGGAGTTTGATGCTCTGATCTTTTTGCTTCTTCGTGAATTGTTTGACTTTCACAACTGGGAATTTTCTTCTGTTCAGCTCCTGTTGGATAACTTCTTCGGTGTAGGTGGGAGGTATATTTTTTAATATCGCTTTAATTGGTTTTTCGCATTCGTATCTGTAGGTATGATGCGGGATGTTCTTCTCGATCAAAATTTGAAATACATTAAATAGTAACAAAAACACAAAACAAGAAATACAAAAAACATAGAAAGTACATGAAAAAAATACAAACAGATACAGACATGTAAAAAACATAGGGAAAAAACTGTAAATGAACAAAAACACTGGTAAGACGCAAAAATGATTTTAACATAGTGTCAGTAATGCGGTTACATGTGATCAGGCATCTGACTGGAGTATAACTAGAAGTACCAATGCTGACGCTAATGCGTACAATATTTATACTGCAATTAATATAATATTATGCAGTTATGCAAATGTCGGTGGGTCGATACAAGTTTTACAGGTGCTGGGAGTAATTCAATGATGACTTTAACACGCGCGCCAGCAAAAGTGCACCTTAATTATTTAGACATAATGTCAATAATACATTAATAAAATACATAATAAGAAAATAATGATAAAGTAATATCCAACAGTCGTATGATTAAGAGTATTAATGGTTGTGCTGATATACTAACACTATAAATATAACAATAATACAGGCTGGGATGGTTATAGTAAAATGCGGTTAGGCAATAGTCAGTGGGTTACAACAAGTTTGCAGGTGCTGAGAGTAATTTATTAATGGTAAGGATAACATATACCAACACTATGATATAGAACAATAATATGTGCAACAATGATTATACTGCAATGCGGTTATGCAATTGTCCCTGGTTACAAACAATTTTACAATAGATCATGTAAAGAGATAATAAAAGAAAATGACGATGATAAGACAACATCCAATAGCCATAATTAAGAATATAATGCTAATGCTAGTATATACCAATGCCAATAAATGCTAGTAAATACTAAATGCTAATAAATATAAATAAAATATAAATTATAAAAATCTGAAAGATTTCAGATTTTAAATTACGTCCAAAGGCGCGTTTATTTAACGTTTCGTGTGCTACCTTTTTTTTATTAAATATCATGTACTACGTACTCAAACCATAAAATTCAGTTCAAAATCAATATCGCAAAATCATTTTAAAATGAACATATCTTTAGAATTTCCGTACAGTGTTGCCACTGCTCGCTTTGAAATCATTTAGTTTGTTAATCAGAAATTCGTTGAAATGTTACAAAACATAAAATCGATAATAAAGCAAATTTCAAATTCAAAATTAGGGCTTCCAGATGCCCATATTCGCAGTAGGATTACGTCATTCAAAATTCGATGGCTCTAGGTTTTATCACAATGCGAGAAACATGCATACATTTATGCAGATTTTTCATTTTTTAAAATTTAATGCAGAGCGATAACATTTAGTGGCAACAATTTGAAAAGTGATACGCCGTTTTTGTGTTTCCGACGCAAAATCGCAAAACGAAAGTAATAGTCCTTCGGGACTAAATCCCTTTGGACTAATGATTGTAATAAAGTACAGATATCAGCTATTAATGAATGCTTTGATATACTAGATGTAACTATCTTTAAATAAAATACTGTGCTAAATTTATAGGTATAATAGGTACAATAGACACTGCACTAGATTTACAGATACAATAGATAAAAATACTGTACTAAATTTACAGATGCGATAGATTATAAAAGACAATGATGATGATAAGACAATATCCAACAGCCGTATATTTAAGATATAATGCTAATGCCAATACATATTAACACTAATAAAGGCTAATAAATACAAATGATTATAATACAGTATAGGTATCAGTTATTAATGAATGCTTTAATACGAATGTTATAACTTTTAAATGCAATACTGTGCTGAATTTACAGCTGCTAAATTAACAGATACAATGGATACTGTGCTAAATTTACAGATACAATAGATAATAAAAGGCAATGATGATGATAAATCAACATCCAACAGCCGCATATTTGAGAGTATAATGCTTATGTTAATATAATATATATTAATGCCAATAAATAATAATATAAACAAATGATTACAATACAGTACATGTATCAGCTATTAACGTATGCTTTGTTACAGATGTTATAATAAATAAGTTACTGAGCTAAATTTACCGGTGCTGAGGATTTGTGATATATTCAGCATACTCTGAGTAGCGTACGCTGATCAGGTGTTATGGTTGGAATGAGTACATACTATATGGTTGTATATGAGCTGTGAACATTACGATGTGTTAAAATTATTATGGACATATATTCATACAATTTTGTATATTGGTTGCAAGGACTATGCTGGTAGGCAAATGTCTTGACCATATGCGGCAATGACCTTTATTATTTTACATATATTATTAATTGCTGCCTTGTTTTCTGCCAGGAATTTATAATATGCTTTGAGGTTTGCAGGGAGCGGAAAGTGGTGCTGAGCCGTGAGCGAGCATTGAAAGATGTAATGGTCCGGGGTCCCTTCACTACCACAAGTGCAATGATCCGTGTTACTAATTGCATGTCGACAGAAATAGCTGGGGAAGGGACCATGCCCGGTGACAAAACTTGTAGTGGCGATATTGCCTTTAGACGCTTAGTGTTGGCCTTTGGATAAAAATCGTAGGTTCTTCTTCCCGTCTGTCCTTGCTCCCATTCACGCTGCCATCTTTTAACGGCTGCTCCTTTAAGTGTTCTTTTGAGGTGCGAAGGTGGTGCTGGTATTGTGATGGCAGTGGCATTATGGTTAGAGGCTGCGTCTTTAGCAAGCGCGTCCGCGGCTGGGCGGCTGCGGCAATGCTGTCACGTTGAACTTGACCAAAACTTCGGCGGCGCCGCGCGACGTGTGAGCGGGCGCGTTGTCGTGGTGGAGAATCTAATCGCCCTTGATCGCCGGGCAGACACGACGGACTCGATCCCTCAAGCGGCGATGCACTCCAGCGTAAAAATCACTCACCTGTGACAATCTGTCCACGAGCAGCAAACTCCTTGTGAATCGCTCCTTTACCATGAAAAAAAATCAGCATGCACTTCACACGTGACTTGCTCATGCTAGCTTTCTTGGGCTTCGGCGAGGAATCAGTGTACCTTTCTGAGCTTTGATGCTTCGACTCAGGATCGTACTCGTAGACCGAGGTGTCATCACCAGTAACCACTTTCTCCAGAAGATTCGGATCAACAATCAACCGTTGGAGCATTTCCTGGCAAACAGTCATGCGCCGTTTTTTCTAATCCACCGCCAAAACTTTTGGCACCAGTTTGGCACACACTTTTCGCATCATCAAATTCTCCGTCACAATCCTCCACACTGTACTCTGACTGAGTCCCAGTTCATCGGCAATTAATCTAGTACAACCTGTAAGACGACGGTCATTGTTTAAAAGTTTCCGCACTCTCTCCACATTTTGATCCATTCGGCTTGATGATGGCCTCCCAGAGCGGTCGTCGTCTTCAATTTTCCCGCGGCCATCTTTGAAACGTTTGTGCCACATGAAAACCATTGCACGGGACATGGCTTCTTCCTTGAAGGCCTCTTGAATCATACCGAGAGCCTCCGTGGCGGTTTTGTTCAGTCGCACGCAAAACTTAATCGCATAACGTTGCTCCAAGTGCTGCTCCATTTTCGCCTCTTCCACTTTTCGACTGAGGTCAATGACACGCACTCAAGCTGCAAACGATGCGCACTCTCCAGGGTTCCGTAGGCAACTGCCGCAGCGTCAGTTCGTTCTCTGAGACCTTCACCCGGCGGAACCGGTCCGCGCGCGCTCTCCTACTCAGAAATGTTTTGAAACTTCTGATTCACACCCTTTATATCCACCCTTTTACCCGACTCGGTGAGCTCTGTTGTTTTATTCTTATATTTGATAAAATTAGGCACTTTTTTGTTTTAAAAATGATTGAATTATGATGTTCTTATCTACCGGTTAAGGTTTTTATGCCTTTACTAAAATTTGCATGCAATAGCTTCATGCGATAGTAATATTAGCAATTTAAAAGTGGTGATAAGCTTAATGTGGCAGCTGTTTGTTTACATTTGAAAGTCTTGGAAATGTAGTAGGTGAAATGATTTGGTGCACCAATTACAGTGGCTTTTTGCCCAGTAGAACAAAAGGTTTGGAACAAGGGTGTCATCATCATCAAGTTAGATTTTACTTTTGTTTTGGACTAGAGGAATATGTAGGAGAAATATTAATGATAATTGTTATGATTATTATCATTATTAGTTTATTTAATTTTTTTCTTTCTTGTCAGTCCGCTGTTCAAAAATAGACTTTTGAGACGAGGAATTTCTTTAAGGCGTGAAGGAAGTGAAGCTCCCCAAAATATAGATAAAGACATTTATCTGTCCTTTAAGACGTATTTTTGGCCTACGCATTTATCTGTTCAGAGTTAGTCGTTTTCCGTTGGAAAGAGGAAAATTATATTCACAAGCAAGTTCGTGATATGCAGGTAGTGGCTTCGCTGTGATCTCAGGTGATGGTCTTGACAGAGCTTTTGTTAACATTCTAACTAAGAAGAATCTCTTTACTGTACTATTTAAGCTAGGCGCATAGCTCCGAGAGGATAGTTAGCGCATAGCTCCGAGTTTTATTGTAGAATATTAGAGAGTTTCAGAACATTCCCTGCTATCCCGTCGCTGGTGCTTAAATTTCAGTGCATTCCTCAGCTGCTGAGTTCTGATCTTTTGGGAGATGTCTGTTCTGATTTTTACGAGGCTAGGAAAATTTTCTGAAAATCTGAAAGAACAAATAGGAACATGATCTTGTTTCTTTCCTTGAGTAGTTAGTCACACGATCCCTTACTAATTGAAAGCTGAAATGGTGCCAGGTTGCGCCAGACCAAGAATAAAGCTTGCAGTTTAATGTGTGGGAATTATCTTGGGCAGAAAATTCTCACCGAAGGGCTCTTTTAACTAAGCCTCCCTTTCTGATCACAGTGATATGCAGGCGAATAGTAAGGCATCCGGATGTTTGTGGAAGTCACATTCTAAGTTTGTAGAACTAAGAAATAGCGGAAAACATTATATTGCTGAGTTCTGTAATTGTGGAGCGACGGTTCTATGAAATGCTCTGCCGCTCATCTTGCACATGGTCGTCATTAATAAAAGACAATAACCCAGTGAGCTCCTCAGCGTGACCGACTTGGGAGACCTCCAGAAATTTGTCTGGCCAACGGCGTACCAGCTGCATATTCATAAAGCCCAAAGACCTGACACAACTGACGATAAATTTCGGTCAGCGCTACTTTCTGTGCATTCTAAAACTTTGTCACGGATCGAAACTCGCTCTTGGAGGGCTATAGGATAACAACCCATATTCTAACCTGCTATAATTGCGATTGACCAAGAAGTGGCAGCTGTCTTATATGAAAGCCACAGCCTAATATTCTTCGGAATGCGCATTCGTCTTTCGCAATGCATGGCCTGCTGCCTGTTGACTATATAGAACATATATTGTCTGAATTCACCTCGTCTTACATTTCAAAGGCAGACAAGTTCAGAATGCATTGCTAAGCAGTAATACCATTTGGAAACTCGTATGATGTTAAATTATGTAGACTGATGCTTTCAGATTAAACAAATTTAAACGAAAAAACAAATTTAAACGGCAACAAATTTGATTCACACTTTATCATAGCATAAAAATAAACACATAAAGCTGTAAATTTTTATGTTATGGCAAGTAAAGGTAGAAGTAGGTAGGACACTAGAGTTTCATCATTGGTTGTTATAGGTATAGCCTCACTGCACTGATGGAGTACGTTAAGTGTTTCAAGTGACCGCATGGCGGACAGTTACACCTTTTACACTTACTAACACTTTACTAACACTTATACACTTTTACACTTTACATATGTTCTCCGAGATTGGAACGCGGGCTCAAGGATACGGCAGCAGTCAGCATCGCTAACCGCTATGTTATACAAAGACATTATGTTGATTTTTGTATGCTATTCATTTTGCGTTGGGGGCATTTTGGCAGCAGTTTACTACGACAAAACAAAAAATGAATACGCGCGTTTGCTCATACAAGCAAACATGAAGGAGTTCATCATATTAAACTATTGCTAAAATGCCCCTGACAAAAAAAAAGTTAATTGACAGTAAACTGACAACCGTGACGGATCAAAATTTGCTTCTCTTATGTACTTGCTCGCCATATCTTCACCTAAAACCCATCTATTTTTATTCCTATGCTTTGCGCATGCATAAAAACAAATCTTGTCTTTTTCATGTATTGAAATTCGTAGTGTATTTTAATTAATTTAAATTATTTTATGTATTTAAATTATTAAAATTATTAAGTCGGATATTTGAAATGATATTGCGTGAAGAAATATGTACATATATATTAGCGGAATATGCTAAACAATGCAGGATTTCGAAGAAAATTCTAATGTTAAATAAGTCGTTTTTAAATTCTTATGCTTTCTTTTCAAACTACAAATCCCCAAATCTGTTAAAAATATTCAGTATTTTGCTACCGAATAAAAAAAGTTGTTTATGCGCTTTAGCAGCTGACTGCATAAATTGGCAGTTGGATAAATAATTTATTTTTATTTTTCTGTTTCTCAAATAGAAAAGGGAACATTTTACTCTAAATAGAGAAATAATCTTACCTGTTTTCATTTTTTGAGAAGCCTTAGACAAATTCTTGTTTTTTTACTTTCGTTGACTGCGGAAAGAAATGCATTGAGCTGAAATAAGGCGTAAAAATAGAATTCTGTGAATACACTTAGAGTTCATCAAATGTGATTGAGGGTTTAAATTCTTAAAATTTTATTTTATCGTATACGCCCAATTAAAAATTTTCTTTCATCACGGCGCAGAATTTTATAATAATAGTCTCAATGAGTGCAAAACATTTCTTGAAGGGGGGATTGTGTTTTTTACACGCTCTATGGATCAAAAATCCCAATAATTAAAATATGTGTTAGTTAAAAATTAGAAACTGTATATATTTATGTGAAGAATTCACCAAGATATTTGAGAAGAATAAGTTAGAGCTTTTTTTTTCTATACTTATTACAGATCTAAATTCAAGTCTTTGACAAATTCATAAATAACAAGTTCTGATACAAATTTAGAGAGCAAAGCAGAAGCCTCTCATTTTGACGATTTATGATTCAATCTCGAATAATTCAGCATTATAACGTGGATTCACGTGCTACACCGCCACTGCTTTCCATTGGCCTACGGATGATCGCAGCATTTCTACTGGACTGCTGGCGTCGCGACTCCACGTTTCTTTTTTCTTAGAAGCATGAACTTGGACTTATCTGCCGCTTCTTTATTAAAGACATTCTACTCGATGTTTGTTATGCGAGGGTCTCATGACCCGCGGTCTGGATTTGAAAGTAATATCACAGAATTTCTCGAGCTCATACTTTGCATCAGTATTAAATCCAGTAAATCGTAAGCATTAAATTCTGCCATCAGTATTAAATCAGCATTCGTCGTTTTTCGCGAGTATCCGAAGCAGTTTTGCACATCAAGGTACCGAAAAGCATTGTTAACTAAAAAAGCCATAATGAATATTTTGTTAATGTATATTTTTGCGGCATGGGGATTAAATAAAGAGTGATATCTTACTTTTAACACCCAACGCTTTGAGACCATTTTTACAGAGTTCTGTACCTCAACTTAACAGATTTTGTAAAGTATATAATGTACTACGTATCTACGTTTAGCACTAATATTTTTAGCTTAAAAAAGCTCCATAAGCTCTTTTTTTAACATCCTTTACGTGTTTAAGTTGTTCTTAAAATCAATTTATTAATTTCGGGAGTACCTAAAAATTAGTTTAAATATGCAGTCATTCATATAATCCTTAACGGTAATCATAGTCTGGTACAGAGGCTGTTCGCACATTTTTTAGACGATGTATACTGTATTCACAAAACTAAATTACATAAAATTCTTGTGTTTTAAATGTTCTATTTGACATCCCTTATTCCGAACTATCTTTCGACACCGCAATTTCCAGGATAATAATGCCTTTTGAAGTGTCAGAAGAGGTATTCTATCTCATTCCTCCCAAACAGCTTTCCAGAGTCCTGTTAGGGTTTTGGGACAACGTTTGGATAATGCAGTTTTTAAAAGTCCGAAAGCACAAAAATCCATCGGTGACGCATCGGGAGATTTAGTAGGGATATCAGTGAAGGGTATGGGGTTGATACCAGTTTTTTGTTCCATTTCATTAAAGGAAATTTACAGTGGATTTTGATGTGTGACTGCTAGCTTTGTCCTGATGGAGTCTCACAGATGGATGGCACTATGGGTAAAGCGATGGTATTTTATTCAGAAAAATTGCCGATAAAATATGTTCCTGATAGTATTTGGAGTTAATCTTGACATTTTTTGGCAGTTTCTTTATTTTTAACTTGCCATTATAAGAAAAAACAGAAACAATCATGAATCCCTTAGAAAAACTTTCTTTCGATTCTTTGAACCATGTACTTCAATTTTTTTCTCCCCTTTTATGATAATAAATGGCTCTTTTTTTGTTACAATCATTTAAATACATCCATGCTTCATCTATTGTGACAATCGTTTTCCGTTTTTCTTTGGATAAGTGTTTCTCATATAGAATTCTGCAGCGTGTCCTGCGTTGAGCGATATGCTTTGGAAGTAGACGATGCACATTGCGTTTTTTCGCTTTCTTAAGATTTAAATCAACGTTTGTCATTTTGTTTACAGTGGACACCGAGCATTTTAATGATTTTGCAACTGTCCTTTGACTAGAGGGGTTTTCTTTTAACATTAAACGACGTACCTTTGCAATAGTCGAAGATGTCCGTTTTTTCCTTGGATACTTGTTTGGAATTTTTGTCCCACTTGAGGCTCCAATTTGACGTTTTTTTTTTTTCCTTTCTTGTTGATGATATTACCTATCGACGCTTTAGATATCACAAAACCATGACTCTTACATCGTTTTTGGATAACGGAGTATGCATTTTTCTCTTCGGAAAGAGCGTAAATGTAGCCTTCGAACCACTGCTTTGTTAAATTCGCCATTTTGAATAAAAACAAAACTTTCAAGCCACAGACGATAATTTTGACTTTTAAAAACATAGCACAATTGCAATTACTTCTTTTGCAGCAAACGATGTTTTATTACCGCTTACCAAAATCGTCTAAAAAATGTGCGAACAGCCTCTGCATTATTTATAAGGAATAAATTAAGAAACTATTATCAGTGCTTATTCATTATTAGTGCTTTTTCTTCTGATTCTTTCCAGGGACGTCGTGTATTTCAGATACTAGCATTTACTTTTCATTATCCGTTTGAGGTAAAATGTTTGCTAGAGGCAAACATCACTTTCTCTTTGCTTTTAACGGTCAGCATTTGCACAATGCAAACTTAATGTATAAAATTATTCACGTACTTCGACCTGTCAAATACAAAAGGCACCTCAGGATAACCGTTTCCAAGTTTGGGGGAGGGGAATAATGGCTTAATTGTTTAGTTTTAATGGAAAGAATAATGTTTTTGCACAGTTTAATAAGGCAAAAACATTTATGACAAAATTCTCTCCTTTACCTTTCAAATAAAAAAAGGATACTAAGTTCTAAACTAAAATGTTATTAATACATTAACAAATATTTGTTCTAGGGATTTACTACGGACATCTTAATTAAAACACACGTTACAAATTTTTTTGGATGTCTAACTGTATTTAAAGTGTACTTTAAGCTCATCAAATTCTCGTTATTTTAAGATAATTGACGAAATACTGTGGAATTTTTGTATTTGTTGATAATAGTTTGTAATGAAAATATTATTTTAGATTTAATAGTTAAACTGCAACTTAAAAAAAATGTAAAATTATCGACATGTAGCAAAACATGTAAATGAAACGTCCTCGGTAAAGTAAGTGAACAAAATATTTGAATTATTAGTATGAAACAGAAAATAACGTTTGCAGACATTAATTAATTTTAAAATTAAGTAATAATTAAAAATAAGATAAGTCTTAGTTAAAAATTTAAATGTTGACTTAATTTTGTAAAAAACATTTAAATTATCTTTTCGTAAAATAAAAAGTATGCAAATATTTTTCGTTTTAATTTTGCCTGTACCCTTAAGTTGAAATTTCTTTCCAATAAAGCGAATTTTTTTTATATCAATGTGAATTGAACTAGAAAGATGGGCAAAGAGCCAAGTAACTGGATATCTGGAAAGTTCAAAATGACTGTAAGTATACCCACATAACAGAAAAACATCCTTGGGATATCCCCTGAAGCTCCTAAATACATCCTGCCGAGTGCTTAACGTCACTTCCCAGTATATCCTCAGGACATCCTAACCGAGTTCCATCGGCAGCGTACGGAATGTTATTAGGATCTAAACTCCCACTTATCATATCCTGAGGACCTCCTAAACACATTCCCATTATATCCCATCTACGTCCCATAGACATACGGGATGTTATTAGTATTTAAAGTCCTACTTACTACATCCTCAGGATATCTAATATTCCAGTTTCCTCCTAAACTCATCCTCCTCAGTGCTTAATGTGACATCTCAGTATATCCTTAGGACATCCTATTTAGGTCCCACAGACAGCAAATGGGATGTTATCAGGATTTGAAATATTAGTTACTGTATCCCGGAATACCGCTTTAACATCCTAAATACATACTTCAGACTGCTTAATGTCACATTCCCAGGAATCTTTCTTACATTTCAAAGAAATGTCTGAAGGTGTTGTGATGACTTAAAACCTGCTTATTTTCCACAGTCTCAAGTCTTTCTCCTATGGTTACTACGGAAAAATAAGAAATGTTGAGAATATTTATGCAACTTATTTTCTTTAATATAAATTTGAATTTATTTAATAATTTGTAAATATATCTAAAACTGAGAAAGGGAATTAAAATGAATTATTAATAAAAATTTTTAGAAGAGAAAATTTTGCTTTTCTTTTTAAGATATTAAAAATCTTTCCAGCATTTTCAAACATCCAATAGCTCAAAATTGAATTCTTCTATATATTCATAATTAAATTATTCTACAAAATCAGTTTCTAATTTTAGATAAGTTGCATTCAAAATTCAATAAAATTAACCATTTAAAAATCCTTACAAATTAAATGAATAATTTTTCTTTAATACATGTAATTTTTTGGTGAGACTGTTGAGAAATTGTTAAAAGGAAATTTTATTTATAAAACTATATCAATTCCTTGCCACAGAATAAATAAATATGAATAAATACTTTTGCAACATGGGAATGCTGCAGAATTTTTTGTATATTAAATATTTAGTTGTAAAAATTGTGTTCTTGACATTAACATTTCTCTGCATCATTAGAAAGGTAATTCAAGAAGCTCTTCTAAAATTCTATCTTTCTGTTCACACATTTAAAAATGAAATCTGAAAGGGCTTAGATTTTAGCAGTCACTCAAAAGGGCTCAAAGTTTAAGATGGTTTATCAGGGGAGATTATCAATAGAGATGATCAAGGGGAAGTAGCAAAACGTTTTATAGGAACTGAGACTGGAAAGTTATAGATCTTCTGTATGTTTGAAAAGTGAAGAAACATATCATGTAATTATATACAAATATTTAATATTTTCAATTAGATATATGTGAATTAACTGCATTTTAAACAAATCAGATTAAAAAAAATGATATTCCTAAGAACTGTGTGTATTGCTTTTAAATATCGTTGCTTGTTACTAACAGATTAGATTCGAAATATAAATATCTTACATTTTGCCAAACGGTAAGAGACTTAAATGAAAAGTGAAACGAATTTACAATAAATGCTATGAAGTCACATTTCAAGATTAATAGTCCGTCTGGATTTTAAAAAAAAGTCTGAAAATAATATGCTCTGGGTCATTGTAAAAATGTAAAATGTAATTGTAAATTTTATTAAATTGTAAAAATGTAAAATGTAAAACAATGTAAAAATTCAGTAAAATGAAATTTGCCAACTGAAATCAGCACTAAATTAAACCTTGTACAGTAAAATGAAATTTGCCAGCTGAAATCAGCACTAAATTAAACCTTGTAAAATCTAGCACCCGTTATAGGTTACCATACTAACATTAATTCCAAAGCAAAATAAAGCAATAATTGCTATTTTTATGACAATCATCAATATAATAAAGTATGCATTTTATGCAATACAGAAAGTCTGTAAATGAAATTCTACTGTATGTTTATTACCATAATGCTATTCAGGCATTTTATTCTGAAATCAATTTTACCAATTATTAATACTTCTAAGTGTATTCAGTTTATTCTTTCTGCCTAATATATGCCATGTAAAATTTTCCATAAATTTATTAATTCATTTTATTTTGAGATGAGCTGTATTCAATTATCAATGACTACGACAATGTTTAATTCATTCTTCATTTGGTCCCAAAACAGAAATTAAAATAAAAATGTGGATTTATTATTATAGTGAGAGAAGCACTGCTACCTTAATCTGTGACTATATATAAAATATGTAGTAAATTATATCATACAGTGAAATCATGAAAATATTTACACTTCATTTATGAAATACACTCATGTCCATAAATTAAGGATAATGCAAATCAGGCAAAGGAAGAGTTAGAAGCAAAACAAATTTGACTTATTTGTAAAGCTTATTTATTAAATAAAGGGTAAAGAGCAAAAAAGATGCTATATGTTTGATATTATTAAAAAAAATTAGTGATTTTTTCTCCCTGGAGCAAGTTACAAAAAAAAACCTATTTACAAATAACCAATATTACATGGTTGGTATGATTGTTAATACATTGTATGTCTCCCAGACGATGCAATACAGTCCGTACAACGCCTAGGCATGCTGAGTATCAAATTATCGATCTGATCTTGGGGGATATTACACCACTCAAAAAACAATGCTCTCCGAAGTTCCGGTAGACATGTAGGAGGAGGTTGACGCGCTGCAACTCGTCGGCCAAGCATGTCTCACACGTGCTCTACTGGATTCAAGTCCGCTGAGAATGCTGGCCAGTCCATACGGGTGATATCCTTCGATTGAAGGCATTCGCTTACGATGTTTGCACGTTGAGGACGGGCGTTGTCATCCATAAACACAAATTCTGCGCCCATCGCGCCCCGAAACAAACGTACATGCAGGTCAGTTCTGGAACCCAGAATAACTCCACCCCAAACGAGCACTCCTGCACCACCGTAACGGTGTCGTTCAATGATGTTTTCTTGGTGGTAGCGGGTACCTGGAGCTCTCCATATGAAAGTCCGGCGAGAATCAGACTGCAATCTAAACCTATACTCGTCGGAAGACATCACACAAGCCCACTGTTGCGGTGTCCACAATGCATGCTCTCTACTCCAGGCTAACCGCAGGCGACAGTGAGTTGCAGTAAGTGGAACGCATCTGACAGGTCTATGAGCATATAGACCAATCTGCTCTAAGCGTCTGTACACGGTCTGCCTTGAAATTGTCGTACCAGTGGCTGAAGAGAGCTGACGAGACAGGTCTGAGGCTGTGCTCTGCCTGTTTCTTTTGGCAGTAACCGCCAAATACCGGTCCTCATTCGCCGTTGTAACTCTGGGGCGACCTGTGCTGTAACGTCTACTCACATTACCATCATCTTGTAATCGTTGCCAAAGCCTGGAGATGACACTCTGGGCAATTTCAAGTTCATCTGATTCTTCCAGTTGGATACGCCCACATTCCAGACGGCCGATAATTCTACCACGTAAAAAATCATCCAAATGCGTCCTTTGCGTCATAACTATTCGGTTATTGCACTTAAATACTTATAAAGCGCCTGCGAACAATTTTACTTCTTTGCCTGTATTCCTTATGTATCACTCTCTTACACTCTCGTCATTGTGACGTACCATCAGTGTCATCTGGTTACTTCCTGAAATTTGCATATGATTCTTGAAGGTGTGTGTAGCGATTTTACAGGTGATATATTTCTTTTAGAGTTCGATTTCCGCGTGACTTCGAATTATCCTTAATTTATGGACATGAGTGTATTTCATATATAACATTTTTCAGTTTACCATATAGTTCAATTTGATAATTTTCTAAGTACATCAATTTTTTAAATGTCTAAAAATTTTTATTTTCAAGGAAAATTGAAGTATTCTGTTACCTTTAGTATATGAGTATTGTTGATTTACTAGATAAAATTACTTAATGTGGAATGAAGAAAGTATTTAACCTCTTACCTTTGTAATTTCAACTGCAGAGAGACTTTACAAAAAGTAGTTTAACTTAATAAGTTGTTAAAAAAAACTTATAATAATGCTAAGTCTTCCATCAACTATTAATTGACAAATTTTTGTAAATCTTATTTATTTGCATGAAAAATAAACACATTTAGAAGTATGAGGCACTGTCTTATGATTAAATGCAGAAAAAAACACACCTTCAGAGAAATGCATATCATTTAAACACAATTTTATTTTTTTTCTTACCAGACAGCTTATGTCAACTCAAGCAAAACTATCATTAAAATTCGATAGTAATAATTCTGAATGTTAGACAACTTGCAAGATTAAAAAAAAATCAGTAATTGTATAATAATGACAATACTACAGTAACATGAACTGAATATTAAACTGTATATGACTATAAAATAAACCAACATATAATAATGATGCATTGGTTTCTAAAACAATGAGAAGGATGAAAAAGTACATGTATTATGATAGTTATTTAAATTCTTCAGCTTACCTAATATTCTCATGTTCACTTTACATAATATCTAAAATACAATAAAATGATAAAAACTGTTATGAGAATATGTAAAAGCAATCATAAGCATTTGACTGAATGACAATATTTTGTCTTCAGTTACAAGTCGAATCTTAAAATGATATGCAATTCAAAAAAAGGGCTCAATATGTTATGAAATATTCAAAAAAGGTTTGAAAAAAGGTTACTGTTTTCTTATCAGGACCAAGTTCAGAAACGTATATGCGTTTATGTATGCATGTATACATACACACATATATGAGCATATAATACAAACACACATTCATACATTTCCGAATCCGGTCCAGATAACAGAACAGTTTATAAAAAAACCTTCTAATCCTCCATGTTTTAAAACTGAATTATAAACTAGATTAAGCTATTATTTCAAGCATGCATATTTTTGACAAAATTACACAATCTCATTTTCATGCAATTAAGCAAACTATTTAATATAAATTGATTGCTTCAGTAAAATGATGAGCATCTAATCATACATAATATTTTGAAATTGAATGTATAAACTAGATTTCAGCCACATAATTTACTGATACCAATAATACTAGTGCTTCAAATTTGGTTTTGCATTGTTTTTTAAATTTATTTGAAAAAAAAATACATTTAAGATATGACTTCAGTTTTTTCACATTTCGTGCAATGCATGCTAAACTGTAACCATGAAAACAAAATGTTCAAAACATTAATTTTTATTTGTTCGCTTAAATAACTTCAGAATGAAAAAATTTGATAAAATTTTTCCATAATATACTTTACATAAAATAGAACTTCCATCCATGATATTTACTGTGTTAAAGCAGCTACATGGAAACTAGGACACTTCAGTAGTACAGTAACAGGTTTTACCCTAAGCCTCCAAGATTTTTTAATCCTGTTCTGCATGACCTATTAGAAATTTAATTCTACACCCTTTGAAACGTGGTAAAAACATTAAAAAGTATCTCAAAAGCTGTTAAAATAAAGCGCTGTAACACAAAGAAATAAAACTTAAGCTTACAGTTATAATACTTGTATCCGAATTAGAAGAACATTTGGAAATGCAAGTTAACTCTGAAACTGTCAGATTTATCAGCATATGGATACAGTGGCCAAAAGGCAAGAAGAAAATTCTTCGTAAATAAGAAAACAAGGATTCTGCATCTGTCATGTACAAAATACACGATAAGTAAGCATTTATCATATTTGGGATAGTGTAACACTTGCAGAAAATTATAAATTTAGTACATTTAGACGAGATGAATTGTCATGTGATGTAAGGTCCTATGAAAAGAATTTTTAAAAAAATTTTATTTACCATTAAAAACAAAGCTTAGGGAATGTTTTATTGCAATTGGTGTGAAAAGTTAATTTTTACACAAAGCATTACTCCAAAGCAGCATAAAAATATAGAGATTGAGAATGAAATTTTGAAAATATGTGCCACAAACTGCATTTAAGTTCTAACCACGGAAATGATTCAAAATGCAGAGTTCTAAATGTCGATTACCATGAAGGTATCAACATTTCGTAGCAATCTTCAAACTCAAACCTTATCAAACATATAAAGAATTAACTGGAAAACAGGAAAAGTAAATATATCAGTATTTCTTAAAAAACTAAACAGAAAATAATTATGATGAAGAGATATAATAAAACAGCCTGGTACTACATGAAAACATTTGTTAAATTTATGGCAAAATGGATGCGTAATATAATTCAGTTACAGAACACTGAATTAAATATTAAATGTACTGTTGTTTGCAAATTTTAACATATAAAATAAATATCAGTTGTGTGTTTTATGTATCCAAACATACAATCCTTTATTATTCATATGCTATCTTTGAAATCTTCATTTATAAGTCAAGTCTTCTGGTATTTCAAAATAAACTCATCCTCATTCTTATCAGTTTACCTAAACCAAACAAATGAATTCTTTCTTGTCCTCCTAATTGCAATGCATATGCATTGTAAGTATTTGAAAGAATTTTTAGTTCAACCATATCATTAGACAGTGGATATCTGTTTATGTTACTCTACAAAACATATGTATTACAGGGTCATGGTATGTTTTAATGAAGTCAAAATGGACATAAGAGATTCAGATAGTATTTCAGAGGAAGAATGCTTTGAATCTGAACAAGGTAGTGAACCAACCTTATCAGAGAATACTGATAGCAGATAAAGTGAAAATATTAAAAATAAAAGAGTTTAAGATAAAAGTAAACGTACGTATGAAAATAGCACTATAGAGGGTGTAAAAACAATAGTTTTAAAAGAAAGAGTATAAGAGCTAAAAGAAAAAAAAACACTAGTTTTGAAAGGAAGAGTTTGAGAGCTAAAATTAAAAACAGAATTATTTTATGTGTGGCAGCTATTACATCCTACATCACAGCCAGAAGGAAAATGTAAGGAAAGGAAAAGTATACTTAAGAAATCATTAAAATCCTAACCCATACAAGATTATATGTAATGACAGCTACGGAATCCTGCATAATCTCATGAATTGCATTTCATATTAACTTCTAATCTCAATAAATAAGAGAATCAGTATCAATTTATGATTATTTAGTACCCCAAAAGTATTAAAGGGTATGCCTATAGTGTTCTAAACTTAAATGTAACAACTATATGTGAAACAGAGCTTTAGATCGGGCAGTTAAAATTTTGAAACATTTTTATGGTTTTACATTTGAAATTATTTATTGATCCATCTACTTCTAAAATAAGTTTAAATAATAACAACTGTTTTAAAAACTATTGTAATGTTTTCTATTTAGCAATGTTCATGCATTTTTATGTTTAGTGTATTTACGTTGTTTTTTGTTGAAGTGCTTGAAAATTTGCATCTCTTTACTGTATCAGTAAAAAATATTAAGCATTATATTTCACTTGTTAGTAAACACTTAAATAGCAAGGCAAATCAGGCATTTGAAGACACATATTTGAGATATAGAAATGATTCACTTTCCATTCAGAATGCTTACGATATAAAGCGAGATGAAAAAAAGGAGTTTCAGTGCACAGTTTTCAAAGAATTATATAATGTTTATGACAGAACGGTAACAACTCAGACGACCGATGTTCGCGAAGGGGGCACCCGCGCGTCGAAAGTTGAAAATCACTAACACGTTTAACTGTTAAAAATGGCATAAATAACATGAATTCGAAACGTAAATAATGGCATCAATTCGAAAAGCACAATATTAAACATACAAGTATTACAACTGAACTTACCTTACATACGACCAAATATCCAAAAACAACTAATTCGCATATCGTGGCCATTTTATTTTTCGTTTCAAATCAGACCTTCAGCGATTTAAATAATGAAGTCATTTTCATTGAAATATAAAACTTTGCAGGTATCTGACGACCACCATCTGTGCAGTATTTCTAAGAATATGAGAATATAAACAAATTTTGTAATCTGAGAGTATTAGTAAATAAATGTATAGAACAGCACCTCTCAAACGACAACTTCTGAAAGTGACCAATATTTCTAAGACTATAAATAAATATTGATATTAAGCATTATTTCTCCAAGACGAGTATCTCTAAAGAAGAACAAAACTTCTGGAATCGTGGGTAGTCGGAAGTCTCTTTGCTGCGAAATTATCGCACGACTTTAATTCAATAGCAATAACAGTACACTATTAAAAAGCATTTTCCGTCATGTAATTTTTTTAAAAAAGTCCATTTTTTCTAATTTTGCCTATATTTAAAGCAACGTTTGCAATCTGCAAGCTATTATATAAGTAATTTAAACAATTTTTCACAAAAATAGATGTTATTTAGAATTTAGTAAATATTCTAGAAATAAATAAATTTTTTAAAATGTTAGGGAAAACATTAGTTAAAATTAATAACGAAATAACAAGAATAACCTGGATATCGGTATTTTAATGAACAGCATTTAGAAACAAGCCTTAGCAAAATATGTATGAAAGTTAAATAATATGCGTGCTGTCAGATGTGCAATGCCAAAAAACTACTCGATCCTGTAAGATAGTACTTTTTATATCAACTCATACACCATATCACAATAGCATATGCTCAATGGTTATTGTGATTGTCAAATGTGATTTCATATTGCATATTTAACTTACAGCGTCATGGGTTAGTCCATGTGGCTTGAATTTACGAATATGACAAGTAACTTGGAACTAATCTTCTCTAAAATGAATCATAACAACAAATAAGTTCGCCTCCTCTGTTATATGCGAAAATGAGCGGAAATGAACGCTCATTGATATAGAAACCAACCTCTAGCCTCACGTGTCGGCATAACATAAGTAAGTGTTTAGTACGGTAATTTCGAAGATCAAGGTCAAACAGAACTTATTTTTTCGGTTACGAAAGTAAAAAGCGTGTGCTTCAAAAATACACACACAATAACAAAAAACCGTGCATTTTCTACCCAGATGACAGGAAATGAAACATTATCGCCATCTGAAGTTTTTAAAGGTTAATGGGAGATTCCTATGAGGCCTGGTGGCGCAGTGGCTAGAGGATCCACACAGCACAGGTCCGGGATTCGATCCTTGGGCTGAACAAGGTTGACAAAGCCTTTCATCCCTTGAGGAGGGTCGATAAAATCAGTACACACTTCGCTTGGGGACTAACACCGAGGGTCCTGCGACCAGCCGACCACTTGTCCAGGCAAAGATGCACAAGCACCTCGGAGCCCACGGTCTAGAAACCAGGTATCAGGCCACTGCTGGCCATTGCCTCTAAGGACTATTTGTGCCGCCGAGTTTAGTTTAGTTTTTAATAGGAGATTCTTGAACGGTTTCAAGAAAAATAAAAATCTTACAGTTGCAGTTAGTGACCCAAATTTTCACAACTATTGATCGTATTTCACAGCTATTAATTGTATCATTAACTATCCTTTAAAGAACTCGATTCACACTTCCTTTTCTTTCACATTTTCGTCAACAGACGGCGTTAGGAATTTTGTTTCTTGTCACTTGGAAAGGAACTCTGAAGCTCTTATTTTTTAAAAGAGGCATACGTGTTTTATTTCGTCTCATTGGCACTTTCACATCGGAAGAAAAAGGTTTTGTTTGACCTAAATCTAATTTCCATGCATTTATTTTAATTACGGTAACTCATGACGCTCATTATTGATTTCCTTGGCATTTAATTTCTTTTGATACATCCTTTTTCATCACATAAAGATGACAGTACTTGGTTTCTTTTCACGTTATCTCTATAAGCTGGGAGAATGAGATGTTAAATCTGACGCTCAACGTAGCTTTCTTTTTATTTAATGTTGCCTCATCTGTATGATATCTATAAAAATTAGATTTTACATTGCTATTTTCCTTTCCTGCAGAAATATAAGTTGCCGCACTACAGAATGGGGCGAATGGTCAGAATGTAGTGTCACCTGCGGCAAGGGACTTCGGACACGTAGTCGCAAGTATCTGGACAACAGGGCACGGAAAACTTGCGCTTTCGAATTGATGGAGAAAGAGACTTGCATGGCACCGAAAGCAGTGTGTGATACCGAACCTATCAGGGTATTTATAAGCAAGTTTTATTTATAACGTGTCATATAATAGTTTTGTTTGTGGACTCTTATCATCCACTCTAAATGATTCATTATACTCTAATGTTCACAATTAAGATAATTTTCGTATTTGGTCGAATATTTCAAGAACTAATTGGCATAATGTTAATAAAATCATGTATGATATAATATGGGTTGATATAATGCAAAACATACGCCATTATCTGTCTTGGTACACCTGCATAATCGCATAACGCTTATCGGCACAAGAAGGTTTAGCACAGACGTGTTAAGGCCATACACAAAAGCAGGCTAATAAGGGATATTGTCTCTTCTACCAGTCCCGGAGCTCTCACAGCGTGACTTCATATTGGAAATGACGGAATTTATAAATCTCTTTTGCAACTGATTCCAGTCGTGCAGAATCCAGGACTGTTTTTAGGAAAGGCAAGGTGAGTTGCAGTTACCCTCCAAAAACCATTTCAGACATGCTCAATGGGCTTTAGGTCTTGAAATCTGACTTATCAATCCATTCAGTTAATATCCTCATTTTCTAGAAAATCTCACACAAAATTAGTCCTATATAGACAAGCATTGTCGTCCATTAAAATGAGCTTAGAGCAAAATGTTCCCTTGAAATGGCGAACATAAGATTGTAAGATTTCTTTTCTGTGCCTCGGTAGAGTCACAAAGCCTCTATCAAAGACAAAGTCTGTACGCCCCATCAACATCACTTCTGCTCAGAAAATTTCAAACTGCACTGCCACATTGCTTTAGGAATTGGAATGAAATTGTCTTTACTGACGAGTCATGCTTCTGTCTGCAACATCACGATGGTCGGATTTGAGTCTGAGGACACCGTGGAGAGAGAATGCGGAACAGCTGCGTTATGCACCCCCACACTGGTCCTGCACTGGGTATTATGATATGGGCTGGTATTGGATATCACTGTCGCACTCCTCTAGTACGCATTGCTACATCTTCGAGGTGTTGGAGCCAGTTGTTCTTCCCTACCTTCAGGGCTTGCCCACAGCCATATTTCAACAGGATAATGCGCGACCACACGTGGCAAGCATTGCCCAAGGGTTCTTCGTCAACGTTTGTGTACCATAGCATATTTTTTGAATTATATCAAATAATGTCCGTAACCAAATTTGATTGAAAATTTCCCCATCATTTTTGGAAATAACTGGTCAAATGTCATAATTCTGTAATATTTATAGCCAGTGCAGAAGCAAAATTATTGTTTATTAAGTTTTTATAAAATGTATTATGAAATATACGGTTTATAACATTGTTGCAGTAAATCAATGTTTATTAAAAATGAATTATATGCTTAAGAAATGTTGACTTTCTTTGTTTTTGTATGCTACACTGAATGTGATTTATAGCTTAGTACCTATAAGCCTCTTATATGAAGTTAAATATTTCAGAGCTTTAGGAAACTGGAACTCTATTATTTCAAATATGAAATATCACATTGGGATATTTAAATCTTAAAGTGTTCTGGTCATTAACATAACTCAAAATTTAACTATTCATTTGCTGTGTTTCAGAGGAGGATATAAATACTTTCAATATAGAATATTTAATAGTGAATCTGCTATTATATATCTTTACAGCCAGGAAGACGAAGACCGGAAGTGAGTCCAAAACAGAATAATGCATCCGACGACTTGCTTTATAGGATTCTGCTGAACGTGGAAATGGACTTAGATGTATAATTTTCAGCTTAAATTTTAAGGAACTAACTTACTAATTGATATCGATTAACAAAGATGAGGAATTTCGTTAATACTATCCCAGCTTTCTCCCACTAAACTAATTTTTGTGAAGTCAACCGTTATAGAGTTTCAGTAAGCATGTTATGCATGAAGTTGCACGGTTTTACGAAATGACATTTATCTTTCGCTTATACGTAAAAAACTACGCATACGGCCATGAAAATTAAACAAAGAAATCAAATATTTTAACGCTCAATTAAACTGAAGTTATAATAATAATGCTAATAAATTAATATGTTATGATAACCGGAAAGAACAAATGCAGTAATAGTCGAGTCGAACTGTAACTAGTACCTTTAGAAATTAACGCTTCAGAAGTATTAAATGGCTGCCCTAGACTGTAGCGAAAACTTTACACTTAGATGACGCAAATGTGTTTATAATTACTTTTTTTAATATTTAGTGAATGTTTTTCATTCAGACATGCATCAATTAGCTCTCATTAAAAATTCTGGTTTACATCATATGAAACGCTAATATAAATGCTTATAGATGTCTGACTTTTTATATGGTGTGTCTGTGAAATCGAAGTAAGGAGGATAGATTTTACCTGATTATTTGAAGTCGAAGTAGGAAAGTTAAAAAATATGGTTCTGTGTTAACCAAGTAGAATGTTGGTGTAAATTTCAGCGCCACTCTACGTATATTTGTTTTTAAATTAATGCATATAAAAATCTCAAGTTATTATTTCCGTAGAAATAGAAACAGATTAATTAACGTACGAAATCAATATATGCTAGTTTGAAATTCGAAGCTAGTTCGTCACTCATCTGTGCATTAACGTTGTTTTTATAGAAGACATGATTTTCTCTCCCAGAGAACAAACGTATTCTGCGTTGATTGAGATAAGTGACTGGATAAGTCATTGTAGATTAGTCACTTAATAAGTAAAAATAAAGCAAGCAAGTAATACAAAATGAAGCAAAAATCTTTAGTGCCATCTGTCGAACAAAATGAAAATCAAAATAATCACAAATTTTGAGATAAAACTTGTTTTAATTTACTAAAATCATTAACTGAAATTGACAGATTTTTGGTAGATATGGATGACTTCAAGATAACCTAATTCGCCAAGCAGAGAAGTTTTTGAGAAACATTTCAGTGGAAGTAAAATTGAGAGAATGGTTAAGGATCGACAGTGATTAAGTATAGTGGATTTATTTATTTCTAAAATTCTTTATAGTTTAATCCTCTTGCAGCCGTGTCAGATGTCGTTTATGGCATAGATAGATACTGAATCTCCATAGATGCAGATTCTTCCAATTAGATATTTTTCTGAAACTCATATTATAGCACATCTTTTATCTGAAATAAAGGGGGAAAGCCAATGCGAATAATGTTTCTAAAATAACTTATGATTAGGCTACTTCTTATAAAATATTAAAAATGACTCATTTTTCTACATATTATTTTTATAATAACGTTATTTTTTAATATATTCTCCATAAAATAAACTTCACAATTTCTCTTTCAAACACCTTTTTCAAATAAAGAGGTGAAGGAATCAGTAATTTAAGAAATTGCTAATTTTCACGTATTATTATAATGACATTTTAAAATTCTAATTAATTTTGCATAACAAATGTAGGAAAAATGCGTAATGAAAATAAGTACTCACAATTAAATACGCCAACGCTTACAAAAAACATGCAGCTTTGATGAAATATGAAACTTTAAAAATTCAACATGTTCGGGAAATAATCATGAGTTTCTGTTTTCGTACATACGTTTCTAAAATATTGTTCCAGGATTCAATGGTAATTTATCTCTAAAAACCGTCGCTGTATCAAGACAATGGTCTTCACTTTTCTCTCTTGCTTGACTTTCATTTCCTAGGCTCATTGATCTACTAAGATATTATTCTACTGGGCGAGTCGCGTAATAATTCGACTATGTGCTTGTATATTATTTAATAAATCCGTAAGCTGCAATCACTGATACACTGCGAAAAAAAAAGGAAAAAAATGGGACAGTTTAATATCTCCCGTTCTACTGGGTCGATTGACAAAATTCAAATTGCGTTTTTCATGGCTCGATAACGCGACTTAGGATATATATTAGATTTATATATAGTATTGTTCTCTACGCATGTTGACACAAAATCGGACTTTTCTGAAATTGGCATACCAAATATTTTCCATCTTCTCACGTTCCATGTTCATTGTTTCCATGTTTTTTTAGTATGTGCTCATGACGTGTGCCGATCACGACGAGTGTTGAATACTGATTGTTTATTAAATAAAGATGCGTCAGTTCCTTTGGAATTCGGCCCACCAACGGTTGAGCGATAAATTCGCTGAACACTGGTTTTTCGGACCACTGTTCGAATCCCGGCGAACGGGCTGGCTGCATGGATGTTTTCGTGATTTTCCCCATATGTAACTCAAACAGTTTCCTTCAGAAAGTCCTTCAAGAAGGCATCCCTTCCCTTAGGCAGATAGCCCTCTTGTACTTTGACGTAATCAGTTAAACGAAACCAAAACCTTCAGGATTCCGCAGGAATGATTGACGCACGTTTGTGGGATCTCCGCTAACTTTCATGGTTCGATGGTAACCAACTTTCACGGTCGATATGATAATACGTAAATAAATAAATGAATGAATTGTAGCAGAATAGTATTGCTAACTGAAATAAAGAAACCCCAGCTTCTGTGAAAACAAGCACGGGTAAAAACGGAACCTCTTGAATTAACTGAAAAAAGGGATTTGTAAATACTATGTTTCAAAACGAAAACCTTTGCTTAGCTGGATTGTAATGTACCAAGTAAAAAGGTTCAACTAGAAATTTTGTATCCCTGTACTCTGCATACAGTCTTTGAAGTTCAGTGCAACAAGGGAAACTAAATTTTATAAATTAGGCGAGGATTATTTTCTTTTGCCTTTTGTTATATTACAATTTTCAATTTAGTATGTCTGAAAAAAAAATATTTATATATTAAGACCTCGATGTGTTTGCGTAGTATTTTTTTGCTGTTCTTATTCAATTATCCGATTTCTGCTTTCCATAAGCTTACTAGTGACCAAGCGGTAAAGTCGCCAAACACTGGTAGTTCGAGACTAGGTAGAATCTTGAGAAAGGGCCAGCCTGCATGGAAGCTTTCGTTGTTTACTCCATGTGTTATATGGATGCGAAACAATCTTCCTTAAAAAAAACGTGAAATTGCGTTTTTCATGGCTCGATAGCGCGACTTTAGGATATATATTAGATTTATATATAGCATTGTTCTAACATAGGTATTTGGACACAACATCGAACTTTTTCTGAAATAACACCCAATTTTTTCCATATTCCGATTCTACAACTCAAATTATGCCTTGATATTAAATTTTGTAATTTTTGGCGAGAAATTTATGGAAAAATTAAGACATTTATCTTGGCGGATTTTTTTCAATTTGCGAAAAGAATAATTCACTCGGCGAACTTCTTAATTTATAGCAACCTATTTTCCTTTCTTTTTTATATTGTACTCGAGCGAAGAAAAAGTCATCGTTCATACTTTCAAATAATTTTAATACAGTGCGTCAACCGCATTTTCGTTATTATCGCTTATACGCCAAATTTCAAAACGCGCCAAAATGCAAATTTATGAATATCCTGGGAAATTTTGAATAAAAAAACTCTACTTTTTTGCAGGTATGCTTAGATATACATCTACTTTAAGATGATGGCAAAAATTTCATAGGTTATAATTCAAGATTTGTTTTCGGTAAATTTAGAAAAATTATTTAAAAATAGAAATTTAAAAAATAAATCATAAAAAAATTGGCGAATTTTATTTGGAATGAACCTAAATTTCGAAATGTGAAAGGATGAATTACGAACATTTAATGAAAAAGAGATATTAATAAATATATACCAAATTCAATTAACATTGAGAAGCTAAAATAAATATATACCAAATTCAATTAACATTGAGGTGCTAATATTTTGAGAGCTAATGTTTTAAAAACTACTGTGATTTTTACAAAATTTGGCAGTTTGGCATAATTTGAGTCGTAGAATCGAAATATGGAAAAGAAATGGCATGTCATTTCAGAAAAAGTCCCATTTTGTGTCAAAATACCTATATCAGAATAATGCTATATAGAAATCTAATACTAAGTTGCGCTTTCGAGACATGAAAAAATGCAAGTTGAATTTTGTCAATCGGCCCAGTAGAAAGTGACATATAAAACTGCTTCCGCCCCTTTTTTTCGCAGTGTACATTATAATAGATTCCTCACAGAACTGTAAAAGTTCACGTATGATGTTCTGAAATTTTATACTCTAATTTGTTACAATCTTTGATGCGTCTGTTTGTCTGCTACTCGTTCACTTTCAGTGAATTCTTCGACGGTTTTCTGTTAACTGTTACAGTAACAAGAGATTTGGAAGAGAACTACGTTTTCACGTGTAGGTTCTTATATTCCGTAAGTCTGTGCATTCAGGTTTTACGAACAAAATATTATTTAATTTATAGCTTTCCTCTGTACCTCTTTTCGCCACGGTTTGCTCATTCGAGACTTGAGTGGCAGCAAAGTTAGAGTACTACAAAGTTAGAGGAATTACGAATTGCTCGTGTGTAAGTGTTTTGGCCTGCGATTCACGTCTGCCTTACCGAGTAAAGTGCTTGGTTTGCTCATTTCAGACTTTAAACAGATTTGAGTGACCAGATTCGCTCACTGCAGACTTTGCACAGATTTGAATGGCCAGCCTCGCTCACTGCAGACCTTATATAGATTTGGGTGGCAAACAGTTCTGGTATAAAGTTAGAGGAATTACGAATACCTGTGTGTAAGATTTTTGATCTACACTGGCTATCATAAATTAAGGAAAAAACGCAAAAATAAGCCGAACCATGTAAAATTTGAATATGTTACCAAGTAAGAGCAGCTGAGTAAAACTGCAATATGCAAATTAGTGGCGCTGCAATCGGAATACGTCATCTACGAGGAGCGTAAAAATCCATGTTTGAGAGCAAGCCCACATATTTCACTGTGATAGTGACATCAGAAACCTGAGATAGCCAATTCATAGCAATGACCTCCAGGCATCATTTACCTGCAGAACTACGATGGAGAGCCATTGGGAGAATAGAGGCATTACAAAGTCAAACAGAAGTGGCCAGATCGCTAAATGTGAGTCCATCTGTGGTTCAAAGACTTTGAAAGCAATTTCAAACCCCAGATTCGGCATCTAGGAGGTTCAGACAAGGAGGGCCAACTGCTACGACGAGCGCCGATGAACGATATTTGGCATCATGTGCACGCAAGTATAGAACCTCTACTCCGACTCTTCTTAGATCCTCCCTTGCTGCAGCCACCGGAAGGTTGGTATAAACGTCAACTGTGCGTAGAAGACTTCACGAAGGTGGTCTGTATGCGAAGCGACTAGCCATCTGCATGCCGCTCACGTCACGCCATAGGAGGGATCGTTTGCAGTGGGCACGACAACATATCCACTTAAAGTGCTGTTCTCTTTACAGATGAGTCCAGGTTTAGTCTAGAAAGCGACAGTAGGCATTATTTGATATGGAGAGAACCTGGAACCAGTTATCATCCGTCAAACATCCGTGAAAGAGATGCATATGGAAGAGGCAGTGTCTGTGTTTGGGGTGGCATCTCTTTGGGTGGACGCACAAACCTCCATGTCTTTCCAAGGGGAACCGTGAATGTTCAGCTTTATAAAGATGATATCCTTGATGCTTATGTGCGCCCAAATGCCGGGGCAATAGGTGTTGCTTTCCTGTTACAGGTAACAACGCAAGACCACATAGGGCTCGCATCGTAGATGATTATCTTCAATAGGAAACAATTATGTGGATGGAGTGGCCAGCTCGATGCCCGGACTTGAAGCCTATCGAGCACGTTTGGGATGCTTTCGGATGACGTCTAGCTGCTCTCCATCCACCCCCTCAGACCTTTGCCGCTCTTGCAACTACTTTGCGAGAGCAATGGCTCTCGCTTCCTATGGAATTGATAGACCCCATAATTGAAAGCATCATACATCGCCGTATGTGCTGTATTGCTTCTAGAGGCGATCATATTCCATACTGAAGGTACTTTTCGTATAGCAAACTGACACCTTCGATTTGTTCATTTTACACACGTGCTAATTTCTATACTACCATAATTGTCTGTTAATTTTGATACCTTACTGTGTGCTGTATATTGTGGGTAAGTTTCATAAAAATCTGCATGTAACGTTTTCAGCAGTCTGGATTTTTGCGAGTTTTCCTTAATTTATGATAACCAATGTATTAGGCCACACATGCCTTGCGGAATAAAATGTTTTGCGCCGTTGCCGATTCCCGTGCTGGTTTCGAATCGAAGATTGTAGAATAACGAAAAATTGGAGTTTGGTAAGCTGAAAGGCTTTGCGGTCTAGGCGAAGCTTGTAGCCTCTAATAGATTTAGATTATGTTATTGAAATCATAGCAATAGTAAAAGGAAACTTGTGTTTTAAACCAAATCTAGCTAGCTGGCAACCTGACCGTTATATATTTTAATTAATCCTCTCACAAGTAATGACTTAAAATAAATTTAAAGTGATTTTATTTCTGTGTGTATTTGTTTAGAGTTTCAAGTTTTGGGGATGAAAAGTCATCTCCTAGAATATACATTAACACCTCATTTTTATTATAATTGAGCTAGCCAAATTCATTTGAAACCTAAGAAAGATGTTACAAGGCGTTAACGGTTAATAGAAACATGAGACTACTGGGTAGTAAAAGAAAAATATCCACTTATAATTACGGATATGGTTATTTATTTGTTACCGTTATAATCTAACGGCGTCTTGTACGTTTGGTAATTAGAACCAATATAGATTGCGTGTTGGAATCAATACTATTTGTTGTTGGACTATGCTGCTTTGTTTTGTGATCTTTTTGTTAATGGATGGTATCTCCACGGCATGAACGATTAAGGCAAAATGGGCACCAACTTGTGCGTACACCGTACAGAGATCAGTTGCGGATGCTAGAAAATATGTTTACCTCTAAATAATGAGAGTGTGAAAAAGTCGATTGAAAACAATTGATTGGTTAAATAATTAAAACTTATTTTTGGTCTGAATAACTGAATACTGTTTTTTTTTTCACCATTTTGATTAACCGTGGTTATAGCTAAGCAAAATTCGGTTACTGAGTTATGTTATTAGATTCAAGTAAATTTGTGGATTTGTTTCATTACTTTATGTTCCTGGATATATTCACAGAACGAAATGCACGTTTTTAGAAAGTTGGTCTCCAAACAAAACATATTTAATTTTAAAAAAAAGTATCATCGTTGTATTTTACCGAAGCCGAAACGTTTCTTTTTAAATATTCATTTACAAAGTCTAAATAGAAAATTCAGTACTTACGTGTTATTGCAACCACCTCAGAAGAAGTCGCCAAGTCTTCGGAATGTGCCAAACTCTGGCAACCCTGCGCGTAACGATTCTTTAGGCAATGATAACAATCTCTCAGTCAAGCAACTACGCGATTTTCATATGCGTTCTTTTTGTTGTATTTTTAAGTTCCAAAAGTTTTTATAAGCAGATAGTGATATTTTTAGCCTTAAATGTAATTTTAAAACATGCGCTTGTCGAATTTGACAGCAGTAGAAGAGACTGTGGTAAAATTTCCCCAGAAATACAAAATTCTACTGCAAAATCTCTAAAGGAAACAACGAGGATATGCGTTCAATAGATAGCCAATGCTGTTGAGTTTTATTTTTTATAGCGCATTACATAATCCGTATTTAATAATTAAATTTTTATTTTAAGCTCCTAAAGTATGTTTTCTTTTCACATGTTGATAATGTATGTCAACTTAAAATAAATATTGGTAGTTTTGGAATCTTTCCAAAAAAAGTTGATGAAAACCGCCAACTGACATCGGATAAGCAAGTTTTAGCTTTTCATCTGTAAAAATTCCCCAGATTTCGCCAAGGGGGTTGAGTTAATACGTAAGTACGAGAAATCTTGCACGTCATCTTTGATATAGTCAGGGGAAAATGTGTTTTGAGAACTGTATTTTTAGATAAACAGTTTCCGAAGAAAATAATAATATTAATAATTTTTATATCTTCTTTCAGAACTGCTTTAACCTAAGAGAGAAAACGTTATTATTTTTTTCTAGTTATCCCGCCTGTAGAATTGTAAACTAACCAATAACTGAAATAAAGCATGTGGGTGAATAACATAATAAAATATTAATTAATTTTTTTCATTGAAGAGGAATTTCTCATTTAAATTATAATTAAATACCTATTTAAATCAGCATGCTAAATATAAAATCATAATACAACTAATGTAGGAAGTCAGACTATAGACTGAATTTAGTGAAGCTTGTAATTTTTTTATAAATACTGAGCCACTAAAAGAAGGAAAATTTTTAGGCATGATGTGCTATGAAATTCATATGTATTATATCTTTTGTTTAATTATCATTCTAATATTTGACTGTTGCAATGCCCAGAAAAAAGGTAGAAGGTAGTTCAAAGTGTTCTACAATGAACATATATAATTAATTAACTACATTAAATATATAAATTTTAAAAACATTAATAGATAAATAAGAAATATTGTTGTTATATATTGTAGTAAAATGCGTACCGCGTAATAACTTGAATAAATAATTTGATCATTATAACTAAGATAGTTACTCAAAATTTATTAAAAATTTCGCTGCTATTTATTTTTAAATACAATTTCTACCAAAAGTAATAATACAAATAACTAGTAAATAAATATTGCTCTGTTTCTATATATATGCATTTTAATCAAGTTATATTTATCCTGCCAATCAAAATTTGGTATTTTTAATTTTGTAAGCGATTTATTTTGGATCTCAAAACTTTGGATTTTAATTAAATATTTAACTCAGATAACAATATATATAATAAATATAATTAAATATGTAACTAAGTTATTTATTAGGTATTTGTAAGGAAGTTCGTTAAAAATTTGAAAATGAAGATTCAGAGTTTCCATATCAAATACTAAAATTTCATTAATTCCTGAGTGTGAAATTTGTTTCACAATGAAGATGTTAAATCACGTTTTTGCTATTCAGGGATAATTAAAACTCTGTGCCTCCTACATGCAAGTGTTAGATTTCAATGTAATGAAATTTTTAGAACTGAAAGTTAACGAATATTTTGTTAAAAGTTTCAAGGAGTACTTGGGGAAACAGGCATCTGTGTTCAACGTTAAAAACGAAACACGTTAGAGGAATTTCTCAAAAAAAATTGTGAAATACTGAACAGAATTCAATGAAATTCGACCTTGACCCGATTGTCTATATTATATGACCAATTTCTTTAAAGCCAATTTCCGTTCTTCTTTTCTCTTTGTCTTTCTTTCTCTTTCTATCAATTTTTTTAAACTGTTTACATATTTATCACATATTGCTTTTGGCTACTTTTAGGTCGTTACAGGCTTGTTTCAGTGTCTGTCCTACTTTTACTCTCCCAATCGCAATCTGTCAGGTACCTACTCGCGGCATGTTCCATCTTTCAATCACGAAAATTTCATAGGACTGTGCATACATCTCCTTTCCACATGTGCCGAAATAACGAGCCCAAAAATTTGCATATTAATGTATAGCAAAGCTGAATCCCATTGAACTGCCTGATAACATTGACTTCCAGTCACTTTTCACTGACTAAACTGAATAGAATTAACATAGAATAGAACTGAATAGAACAACTTTCTTACAGTTGTTCCTTTAATCTCCCTCTCCCAGTATAGTTAACAAAGGTGAATAAAATGGGAATAGAAACATCAAAATTGCTTATGGAATTAAATTTAGGCCTAATCAAATGGATTATTTTTTATATAGTTTTTAGCAATCGCTTGTTGTTAGCAGCAGAAATAAACGCCATATTGTTAATGTCTAAAGTCTCCGTGCCAAGTTAAATTTTTGCTGAAAATTTCTTTTGTCTTATTTTTTGCATTTTGCTCCTGTGTTTCTCCGTATTTTATTCGACAATAGGGAAACGGACTATATCTTATATCATCTTATGTGAAAAAAAATAGAACGAAAGCAGCGTACAATGCCATTTTGTATTCGCAAAATTATGGCATATATGTTAACTTATCCTTCGCTTCTCTTCTCAGAAGTACACATTTAGAAATCTGGTCTGGTAATTTGTCGTGTATAATGTACTTTTTAACGTCATACTCGCTCTACTTACCCTTCAAATGAAATCTATGCTTTTATACCCTTTTAGCAATCATTTATGCTGCAGTTTTATGCTTCAACAAAAGAATTTAATATTGTAAAAATACATTGCTGGTTCTCGGAGTTACCCTCCTACCATTCGCCATCGTATATTAGAAAGTTTCTGATCTCCGTTTTCTTGAACATTAAGTCTCCTCACTAAGTTCTTTTCATTTCCTATCATTGATTTGCTTTCCATGCTTAAAATCAACTTGTTCATTTCCATATGTTTAAAAGAATGGCTTTTCCTTATCATTAAATTTTCACTTCATTTCCTACTATCATTTTGCCTTTCATCTCTGAGTTTAGTTTTCTTCCTTCCAAATGCACCAAACAGGGCGGTTTTCTCTTATCAGTAGTCGTTTTACTAAAGACATTTAATTTCCTACCACGCTTTTGTTTCTCAAACCTAAATTCAGTTCTGTCCTTTTCAAAAGTTCACATAGTATGGTTGACAGCCTTCGAGTGCTTTATCATACTCAAATAAACGAACAGCATGGACCATTTGTAAAATTGTTTATCAGTGTGGTTTCGTGTGTATAGGCCAAATTGCCAGATCCTTAAACAATTCAAGGGAAATTACTATGTAGACGTTTAAATAGAATTTTAAAAAGTCATCATAGCCTTCTGCTTCTAGGATAAACATCATGACTGTCATTTATTGAAGATTAAAATGCTCACACTGATTTAACATCTTAATTTGGATATCTTAGAAGCTCTCGATATATTTCTACATAGTAACTTGTGTTACATTTCTATTGGGAACTGTAAAAACCTAGGATATGCTACACTTCAATTCTTTACATCAAGCAGTGTCAAATTCCTGCTTTGCACTATAACTTCTACTGCAAATGTCAGGAGTAACAACAGTGCTTTAATAACGTAGGGACACTCCAATAAAATCGAAATGAACAGAAAATGTTATTATTTATTAAATTTATCATTTATTAAAATTTTCATATTCGCTATTTATTTATTATATATGTTAGTTTTTCTGCTGAATTTCTTCATTTGTTTATTATGATAGATAATGACGCATTTTTAATTGGGTACATAATTAGTGATCATCCCTGTGACATCCATAAGACCAGCTCATGAACATTTAATACAATTCGTTGAACTAATAAACAATACGATTGGTTTAAAGCAAGATCAGAAGCAGTTGATATAATTGAATATAATGTAGGATAAAGCATGAGTTTAATCCCAATTTTAAAATCTTTTTATAGCCGAATTCCACATGTGCAGTTACACAGTGGTCTGAATGGTCTCCTTGTACAGTAACCTGTGGTAAAGGACTGAAAGTTCGTACCAGATTATATCTGAAAACATCTGCAATGAGCGTGTGCAACGTAGAATTAATGCAGAAAGCTCCTTGCACAGCTGATAAGCCGGATTGCTCCATTGACTTACAGCAAGCTAAAAGTATGAATTCTGTACATTTATAACTTGCTTTCCTCTAGAATGTGTTTAATTTTCTGAAATATGTGAATTAATGTAGTTATTCCATTCCATTCCACGTAAGTTATAATATGTTAAATCAGTTGATTTGTCTTGATATTTTCTAAAGCACAAGCGTTGGATAAAAAGTCGATGTTCTGAAACTACTTCATTACCATATGTACAAATATCTACAATCCATCAATATTATTGCCATGTCTACCACCTTCTGCCAAAGTGCACTATTAGCACGTCTACTTTTCTCCGCGAGAACCGCCTTAAAACATCATAAGCTCCTCTACATTATGGTAATTGATTATTTGCAGTTGTTCCTTCAGTTTGACCAAGACATCATAGTCCCACGGACTTACATCGGATGAGAATGTCAGGTGTTCCAGTACTCCCATCGCCAGGTCCCTGGAGATCCGAAACATATCTTCCATTGACATCGTGCATTGTGATGAAGGATGATGAGATTCATCACTTTTGACGCTATCTGCATTCATCAATTAAGAGAAAGTGACGGCAGTTGTTGGTTTGGTGTTACAATACTTCCCATCGCCTCCATTGCAGGAAATTATAGACATCACTCGTATGACAACGTACATTGCCATAGAGGATGATAGGCTCCGTCACCAACAAAGGTCGTAGCTTTCTCTTGAGTGTGGGATGTAGATTACGTCTCAGATCCATGATTGACAATTCACGGTGTCACAATGCGAGCGTTGTCTCCAATCTCAAGTGACGTCATGGGAAGTACAGGTGCACTCACCATATTCACCTGCTGTGAGTCTCTGTGACTAGCAATCTCTTCTTCAAAGTGAAAGAACCTTTACGAGAGATCCGTTGCAATATTGTTGTTCAGAAGAGGTTATCCATGATTTAAGGCCGTGGAGCATCAGAAGAAGTTCTGATGGTGTACTAAGATGCACCATCAACTGGTAATTCGGCAGACCCTCTTAGGCATAGGATTATATTGAGGAATTGTAAATGTTGGAACTTATGGTAATATTAAAATCTTTTTGGAACTACCGGCGTTGTTGTCATTACTTCTCATCCATCTTTTCCTTGTAAAAGGCCTCATTCTCCTTGCGATATTTTCGTTGGTCAATGCTTTGAAGCCATCCATGTATGTATACATCCATGTATGTATACATCCATGTATGCTCGTTAAACATACAAAAGACATTTCTTTCTGCCTCTGAAAGTAAAACATTTATGGTAAATTGTTAACGCAAATATGAATTTTTAATGTATTAATTAAGTGTCGATTACTGAGCTTCACCGATTCAAGCACATTACTGAGCTTCACTGATTCAAGCTAGCTATCTTATACACCCTCATCTCGGTACTATAATCTGCTCTTTAATTGATAGACGAAGTTCCTTACTTTAATTTACTAATACAGCTATAATATGTTGATTTGTTTATTGTAAGATAACTTATTTCAAATCTTTTTTTTTTACTTGTTAGCTAACATTTCTATACACCATTGGTCGCGAAACGACAAAAATCACTTTTGCTCAATGGGACATTGGACTGACTGGTCTCCTTGTTCTGTGACCTGCGGAACAGGATTCAGGTTTCGTAGGAGATGGTATCTTAATCCATCTGCTTTGGGCAAGTGCGATAGAGAAATACAGCAGCAACGCCGTTGCACAGCCGACAAGCCGGAATGTCAGATCGATTTACAAACGGCAAAAAGTATGAGTGGTCTGTATTTTATAGATTTCTGCACGCCCGGATGTGCTTTCATCCCTGATTTTCAAATTAATTCGAGAATAATTTACACAATGAACAGATTTCGCTGAAAACGATTCGTCGCATGATTAGTTCATTGACGATTTATTGCATGAGTTTTCTTATTTAAAATTTATTTCTCGCATATCCTTGAAAGCTTGTGTACCTTAGTAAAAATATTAATCAGAATTAATTAGTTTAACTGTAGAATTATGCTTAGGTTTACTAATCTTTATGAAATACGTACTGTTGTCGACCAACTTATTACTAATATTTGCTTAACTGCTGTCAACTAGTCTCTCTCTGTTTAACAGAAATAATATTACTGAAATTTTCTACCAAACAGATTTCTATAGGAAATACTTTCTAATACTAAGTAACGTAACTAAGGAACTGTATTGAGAGAAAATACTCTAATAAGCAAATTGCCCGGACATGCTCTATAGACAAACTCTATGAAACAGAAATACACTACGATTACATTACGCATTTTGTTTAGTTCAAACACTAGATATTTTACTCTCGGGATCAAATGCTTTGGAAATAATTAACCTTATTTCCCTTCTTTAGTAACCAATCCCAACGAGATTATATCAAATGCATTTAAAAAAGACCATTTTTTTTAAACAAATCTTTCACATTGCACAAATCAATAGCTTTTCAGTATAACGGTGTAGAAGTAGCTGAACTAAACTGTGCAGCTAGCTTTAGTTTGTTAAAGTTTCTAAGTCGTAGCTTAGCTTGTTCTTGCAACTTCAAAAGTACCAGATTATGACTTCATCCTTCAAGCTCTTCATAATTTTATACTTTTCCCAACTTTTTCTACATAGAAAATGTTTCCGAGCTGAGTTGAACTGAGAAAATATTTTACAGATGCTGAAATTACTTTTCCCAGAATTCAGGTGCTGGCAAATACTTAATACCCTTGAAATCACATTCCATCTTTCTCCCATTCTTGCAGATTAAATCATTTGATTTTCTTCTCTGGTATCCTAAAAAAATCAAAATTCAATATCATTTCAAAAATATTCATGGAATTCTTTGAAACACACCTCATTTAAGGAAGCAACTCATAGAAACTTAAAGAGCTAGATCATTATTAAAAGAAGGTATTTGTGCATGAAACAGACTTTCTTCATGTTGGCAAATAAACGTTTGTAGTGAACATGAGATGTCACTTTATTTACTTTCACAGCAGAGCTCGTTTTTTCGTTAGCTCGTCGAATTTGAAATAATTTCCACGCATGTTTAAAATGAATTAGGCGGCGGTAGCTATAACAACAGCATAATATAATTAACGTGCGCCGAATAATGAAAAGCATTGCAGAAATCTTAAGAAATATTCCTATGGTTAAGAATAATTCTCCTTTATTAACACACAAAATTACATAACATTTCAAAAATATTCATGGAATTCTTTGAAACACACCTCATTTAAGGAAGCAACTCATAGAAACTTATAGAGCTAGATCATTATTAAAAGAAGGTATTTGTGCATGAAACAGACTTTCTTCATGTTGGCAAATAAACGTTTGTAGTGAACATGAGATGTCACTTTATTTACTTTCACAGCAGAGCTCGTTTTTTCGTTAGCTCGTCGAATTTGAAATATTTTCCACGCATGTTTAAAATGAACTAGGCGGCGGTAGCTATAACAACAGCATAATATAATTAACGTGCGCCGAATAATGAAAAGCATTGCAGAAATCTTAAGAAATATTCCTATGGTTAAGAATAATTCTCGTTTATTAACACACAAAATTACATAACATTTGCATTTGTAGACAACTACAATTTAAAATACCAAATATTTAATTACAATATTTACAATATGTACAGATGTATGTGTCTTGGTATAAATGGACTGCCCTGGTTCACAAGAGGAGGGACTGCTCGCGCGTGAATAATTCTGTACGGAGAGTGACAATGTGCCCAATGAGTTTGATGATGCCTTCAATATAGTATGGGTCGTTGAAGATTTCCGCTCCTGTTTCTTGATTATTCCATCTATCTGATGTAAGATAATATTTAACGCTAATTCCTAACTTCGATTCTGATCAGTTGATAAGAGACCTCCACGTGTTCTGTAGCTGTCTTTGCTGCTCTATTTGCTTCTTCTTTACTTTTAGTCTCAACGTAACCCTTTGTCCAGCCACTGGATCCAGTTTGAAGCTTAAGTGTCCAAAACGAACACTTTTGAGAAAGCTATACGTAAAGGTACTGTATGAAAACTGACGAAGAACTATTTTGTGGTGTCAAGCCAAATAGAAAAACCGTTGCATAATTATTTAATCGACGTTTTTCACTAACATAAGAATTATCCGTCTTTATATGGGTACCAGCGGTTAAATTGCTAAACGCTGATAGCTTGACCAGGGCTTTAGTCCCGGGGAACCGGGCTGACTACGTGACAGTCTGAGGTTTCTCCCAAGTGTAGCGTCCAAGATAGTTTACCTCAAACTGTCCTCCTCGAAGGCATTCCTCCCCATAGACAGGTAGCCCTTGGATTGCTTTCGAACAGTCAATCCACCTAATGATATTTTTGTTCATTACAAAAGCTCCGCTTACTTGACTGTTTTGTTTGGAACCGTCGGAGTAAATTTCTATACCCCAATTGTTTGGAAGGGATTTGCATTATATTATATCAGTACTCTGAGGTCGCTGATTTGAATATTTGGTTATAGTAAGTTCCACCTTAAATACCAGAATAGTCATATAGTTTATATCGATGGACTCATCATTGTATTCTGCTTTTATATCTAGAGACAAATCTTCAACAATTGTATTGGTAATACTGCTGGAACAGAAGTATTGGTAATACTGCTGTAGATGTTGTAGAATACGCTTTGGTAATGCGTCCTTTAAATTTATTCCATATTTCTCAACGTATTGTTTCACTGCCGCCGTGATCAGTACAGTGTGTGTGAACGCTAATTGCCGTACCGATGGGCCCAGGTTCGAATTCCGAAGAAGGTGTAGAAGTTTGTAAACGTCTGTGTGGGATTTAAGCACTCAAAGTATTGGGAGGCAGATAATTCGCTCGATTGATTTGGTGACAGAAAAAGAGACTGGGAGACCCTTCGACCTTCTCCCGGAGTGTTATACATCAGAATTGGTGCGAAGCTTTTCAGTTAGTGTGATGGAACTATTTATGTACCTGTGATGAAATTCTGGTGTCCCGCCCATTTACTCGTGCACCTCTTCCTGTATTATTCTACCAGACTCGACTTCCATATAACTAGACGTGTTCTGTTCCTCTGAGATAGATAGCTTTAAAGATATTAGCTTTTCCCACCATTGAAATATTGTTTTATAAAATTATGCATAAGAGTGTGAGCTCTTTCTCCCATCTCCATTAAGTAGGGAATTCGTGTTAGTTTGGAATCAAGTAAGGAGCCAAGCTATATTAGTGTGATATTTCTTAAGCGGAAACCTTGGCGTGAAATCCTGGGATGATCACGTAGAATCTTATTCCTGTTAGGAAAAATTATCATTTTCATTTAAATAGCACTAAAATATAGTTTATATTTCTCACTCCATTTAGCTATTTTAAGAAGAGAGGTTTTGTTGATTTTCTGCTCTAGTTGTGTTTCTCTTATAAATTTGTTCTTGTATTTTGTTTTGTAATAGTTTAGTCATCCCCACATGCCTAATATGTCAGCATAAAGTTTATTTTCAGCGCACTGCTAGCAACTATGTTCTATAAAATTTGACCAAGATTTGAGACTTGCGGGGCTCCTTTGTGAAGCTTTAATGATGCTAACACTATTCATGTTATGCATTATTGTTTTTTTTTTATAAGGTAACGTTTTATTAGTTAAAGTAGTTTCTTTGGACAATTGTTTCTGTCACATCGGCAATGAATCCTGGCCACCACAACTGGTTGACTGCGAACTATACATCAATGACATATCAGATGTGAAGTTGCTGATTTTTGTAACCCTTTATGATGTCCTGCAATATGTTCAAAGCGTCCGTAGTGCCCAGCTCATATTTATGTGTTCATTGAAAGATTGTTATGAATAAGGTAATAAGAAAATCTTTCAGATAACAGTTTATCAAACACTTGCCCCATGCTGAAAGCAAGTATGTCAGGTGGTATCAAACTGGAAATTATGTATCCTTGCAGTCTTTGGAAAATAAGATGAGATGAATATTTTCCCAGATTTGAGGAAAATATCCTATATCCAGGTATATGATGAATTTTAAGTCAGTGATTCTCAACCTTTTAACAAACGCGTACCATCTAAACAAAAATTGAAAAACTCTAGTACAATACTACATTTTACAATGGTTATTTTTCAATTTCTGAATAGAATTATTAAAAAAATATACTTGTACAACCTATTGGCTATTTGTATTAAATTAGCCCCCACAAAAAATATTATATTAAAAACCGATTACCATTTTAATTATCCAAATTTAAGTTATAAAATATAATTCTAAAATTTAAGGCGAAATTTGGGACTGTTTAAGATAGATCAATTTCTTTTCTTTATGTCTAGTCTTATTTTACCTAGTTTTAAAGGTAAATTAGGATCCACTTTTAATTTTCCACTCTTAAAAATCCACTCTGTTGCATGAGCTTCTTCAGAGGCCAAGCTAAAGCTGCGGATTCTTCTTCTGTATGCTTTTTGTGGATTCGGATAAACTGATGATCTAGTGGAAATCACCTGTAACTTCTGTGCAGCTGTAGCTTATACATCTGGTTGGTGTCGCTGTCTTTTTAGCCCAATAGAAATGTTTTGGTACTTATTTCCAGTCTTCTGCTGTTCATTTGCGCGTACTATAATCCCTATTATTTTGCGAAAGGATGAGAGTTTATAAATAACTCTCCTAGGAAAGCCTCCAATTAGCCAACAATTCTAAGCGCTAATCTTCAGAGACGCTCCGCAGCTAGCTCCTTTGTGCCTAAGAAAAGAGAAACATGCCCCAGGATTTTACGGACGATCCATTAGGAGCGTTTTACTGGCCGGAACTCACTGTTCACACCGATTAGCCAATCTGTATTGGGGCGAAAGATTTAGCCCTATAATAAGGGGTATTCGATAGCACGGCAAGGTAGCTTCAACCTGGAATCCATCAACTTCAGTAACAACTTCGGCGGCTATCAAACTGTGCACTTATTGCCACAACTAAGTTGGTTTAACTATCACCAGTGAAGCAAACAATTCTTAAGCATTTATTAGCATAGCTTATACAATATCAGCAACAACCAAAAAAAGCAACAAATTAAGATTTAAAATAATTAGTCTAGGCCTATATTTAAATGATGGCATACGAGCTGAATACATTCATATGCTAAAATGACTAACTATCAAATGTGACACAATTGTGTAACATTAACTTAGTATACTAAATCGAATATTTTTATCAGGCATTTTGCATTTGTAAGCCAGCGTTGCTGGCTATTGCCTTAGCTGACCTCTTTAACAGTATTTGCCGGAATGTGGGTAAAGTTTTAGATTTTCTTCCTCCTTACATCGTGCTTTCGCGTGAAACCACGTTCGGCTAGCAGCTAAGTTCGAATTCCGGTGATGGGGGTAGTCCATATCTCATATTTCTGGTTCGAAAAATATTCTGAATGATTCTATAGAGGCGCTTGAACTAAAACGTGGTGCACAATATTTCGTCACCACCAGAATTTGCCGATTGAGTTTCTTCCTGCCTTTTAAAAGCGAATGAATGCAAGGTTTTCTCCCTTCTTACAACGTGCCTTTGTAGTGCAAAAGCATGTGCGACTAGCAGTCGGAAAGTCGGGAGTTTGAGTCTCGGCAAAGGCACTGCACAAATTTCTCGTCTCCTACTTCGAAATACCTATTAACTTTACAAAGTGAACTGCAGATAAGGTTTGCTAAAATTTAATAGATTTTAAAATTTTCTCCGTTTTCCTTGCGGTTTCAGTTAAAAGGTTATAACCAATTACTGCTGATCGTCGTTGTTTTTGAAAGGCGCAATAAATAAAAGCCCTCGTGAACCGTTGGCAACGTTAAAATATTCGTGATTGTTCTCATCTATAATGTGAATAAGAGGCAGTTTTCGTTAGAAATGTCTTTCACGAAGTCATCTCTCCTCTCAAATAGATAAGTCTATAATTTTCCCTATAATCTAAGAAATTCAATCCATTGAATAGCGAAAGCTATTCTGAAAGAATCAGTGAAGATCAAAATTTAGTCTAAATGAGAAAAAAAAATGTGTAAAGCTAATGTAAACTTTGACTAACGGTCTGGCCAATAAGAATGCATTATAGGGTTCTACAGTGTGTTACACGAGCATACAATATATTGAACACAATAAATAGAACACGCGGTAACACTGTACCTTTGAAAATGTGTGCGTATCTTCTATCGTTTTCAAAACAGAAACTCTTAACGTCTTCAATTAGGCATTCAAGAAACTTCTGATGTTTTGAATTGATAAGAATAAAAGTATTCAAACACATATGTCTGTAAGTATGTGTATTTTAATATAAACTGTTAATGCGCATATTTTTCTTTAACAATTCTAGAGCATTCGTAATTAATTGTTAGAAACTGTGAGCGGCTGGTTCATTCAATTGTGTACGTCAGAATGTTTTCTTTAGCTAAAACTAGCAACAAGTCTCGTGCCGCTAAAATTTTCTTTAATCTTCCTCTCCTATTTCTTCGCATATATGACGTCAGTCAACTCAAATTAAAAGAGCTAAACATAAATAATTTTAGAGTTTTTAAGGCTTATCCTAAGTTTTTAACAGTTATTTTAAGTTTTGTATCCTTCCTATTTAATTCTAATTTCAGCTTACAATTTCCTGCCAGAATGTAAATTCAGAAACGCAGTAAATGCAAATGAGAAAGAGTACTATTTAAGTCAATGTTTCACCGCCTACGAAAGAGTATTTCAGAACCACCAGCTCGTTCGGCTTTCTGCACATTTAATTATAATTACCACTGCTGAGGTAGAGACTTTAATTTGTAAATATTGTATATATCTTCTTTTATTTTTTACTCTAGTGAGCATCTGCTCCATTTAAGATTATCATAAAAAAAACTATTATTAATTTAATGTAAGCTATTTTTTGTATACATATTGTTAGAAACCTACTAATGATATTCGATGAGGGGTAGGGCCTTCGGCCCAGGCACCCTGGTGCCAGCACCACGCGACTCGAGCGCAAGATGAAACTACGAGAGAGAGAGAGTCTGATTCACTGACTAGCGCGTTTGCCTTTGGCTAATATCTCTCTTAGTTACTATGCTCGGCCATACCTATTAGGCCCTTGCTTGGCTTCGCCGATTTAAATAATACTTAGGGGCCAACTAGTTAGATTTCTGATAGCTTCGGCTAAACCTTTCAGAAAGCTTAGTTAAGCTAGTTTAGTTTAATTTAAATTTATTATTATTTAAGTTCAAGCCCAAGTGGAGGCTTTGTGTAAAGTTCCAAGTAGGAACTGATTGTAAATATTCTGAAAAATAAAGGGTTGTGAACTCTCCTTAAGTCTTACGTGCTTTGTTCACACACTTAAGCGATTATTCACTTGTTAGTGTTCGTGGGGTTCTGAGTTAGAACTTTAGGATTTAATAAATGAAACCCCACAAGTTTAATGCACATATACGCCGTGCAAAAATTTTTTAACTGATAGAAAATATATACCTAATAATTACAACGGTAAAATACATGCCATTTGCAAAATTGCGGTTTATGGATACAGACATCACTGTTTAAGTTTATGTCGCGGAATAAGGTATCAAAATAAGAATTCCTCTAAGAACAAAATCCTGTTCATGTAATACTTTGGTTTAAATTCCTGTTGTTAGTTTGTTCAGAATCTTAAAATTATTTATTCTGTTTAATTTTCTATTTATGTTAAAAAGGCATTTTAGTTAAGGATTATTCCATTATACATAATGTAAAGCTAACCTATGAACTCAAAAAACAGTAATAAACGATCAGAAAACAAATCTGTAAAAATTTTCAGTCTATTTAGATTATTTAACAAAAATTTAAATTTACCTAAAGTTACAGATATAGACATTTATGGAATTTGAATAGGATAATAAGCGTTAAAATTATGCCAACGTCCTTCGTGAATGGATTACTTACAATGGTACCCAAAGTTAATTTATAAGCTATTCATATTAATGGTGTTAATGAAAATAATCTGATCGATACCTACCTCTGTTATTAATAAGATGAGACCTATTTTAGTTTAGGCTATTTAACAGCGTTTATTCAACAACTTCATCATGATCATCTTTAGAAAGTGGACTCACCAACGGCCGGAGCGGTAATGGTGCTGAACATTAGTAGTTCCATCCTGGGTTCGACTCCATGCGAACAGGCTGGCTGCAAGGGCGTTTTCGTGGTTTTCCCCATGTGTAACCTGTTCTCCACGAAGTCCGCGCTCCTCCACGCTTAAAAAGTCCTCCACGAAGGCATCCTTTCCCTTAGGTAGCCCCCGCGTTCTTTGCCTATAAACCCTAAAGTAAAACAAACCGTCTTCAGAAAGTGTCTTATCTGTTGAACCTGAATAGTTTCGGAAAGTGATAGGACTCTCACATTATTCCTACAAGCTGACTTTTACCACCCTTATCTACTAAAGCTTCTAAATTTCTTGTAGTGTAATTGAATACACTGTGTTTCCTCTTTCAGCTTCCTGTATTTCATGCCACTTTGGATGATATGAAAGTCAGTGCTAACTGACGAATTCATATGCATTTTGTTCCATACTCGAATCCCGTTTTAAGACATGGATATTTAGTGTCTTTGCGGCATGCAGGCACTTAAGATTTGTTCAGGCGAAACCCCCTAGAGGCTGGCGTTAGGAGAAGGTTAGGAATCTCTTGAATTCCATCCCTCGGAAAGACCTCGCTAAACCTGTAGGGATGCTCAGACACGCAGCCCTCATACGTTTTGCCTAAATCAAATAATCCAAACTAGTCTCCTCTTTCGTCATCTGTTTAAGAGCTATCATGTTTAAAATAGTACTTTATTTGCTCCTCAGCAAATGGTTCCAGGACATGTGTTTTGCAAATGCACAGCACCGAGAAGGTAATTTTCCTTGCTAAATCATGTGCATATAAATTTTGGCATCATCGCAATAATGTCCTATCACAGTTCCAGTAATCTATTCATCACATAAATAAATTAGTGACGTGCTGTTTGCTAGAAGAAATACGCAACATCAGGACACTTAAAGAACAGCATTAGTTTGTGCAGTAAATATTTGTCGTTTAAAATAAAAAATATGGTTTCTCATTTCGTCATATAAGGCACTGGTCTACCGGTGGCTCGCCGGCCGTATGTGGCCTCGGAACAATTTTATGCGATCCGTGAAGATATTTCAATTATGAATTTGTTGCAAATATAGTGTTACAAAAATTTCAAAATTTTAATTATTTGAAGTCCGAATTTATATTATTTTCATTATGATTAAAATCTAGCTTAAAACCATCAGAAAATTTATAGCTTGATCTAATTTACAATGTGATTTAAATCTTATTCAATTCTTATCTTCAATCTTATTCAATATCCAAAATAAATGTGAAGATAAAGATTTTATTAGCTTTTATTCATATTTGTAAAAAAATAATCAGTTACGAACTTTTATAGTACTTTTTTGCATTTTTTGCACCCTCTTTGTTCGGGAATGCATTTATATATGAACACTTTTTTTAAGACTTAAAAATCAATAAGATAAAATCCTATTGATTGAGGAGCATCTACAATCCGTGATGAAAATAACTTCTAGTAATTTTTCTCCAAGGCTACAGACTTTATCAAACTTGAAACGCGGTCAAGCTGTAATAAGAAATAAAAGAAGTTTATAATTGTTTACATTCAAATATGTGTATTTTTATTATGCGTGGAAGAAGAATAAAGATTAAATTGTTATTATTTATTCTCAACTTTTGTCCTACTTGGAAGATTTTCTCTGAAAAGTTACGAAAGTTTTCATAATTTCTTTCGGTTAAGTTTTTAATGATTAATTCAACATGTTAGAAATATTTTAAATAAATGTCACTCTAAAAACTTAACATTTAGTTGTTAATATATTTGAATTACAAAATGAAATCAATAAAAATGCCTTGCAGGTACCAAACTTAAGATTTCAGGTACAAAATCAAAATAAATTTGAATTCCTTTCTTTTGCGATGTTATTAGTATTATTATTGATGCTTGCTTTCAAAAATATTTAATAGAAAATTTTAAAATTTATTTAAAGTACTTTTTATTCTGTTTATAAAAATTTTAATTAAAAAAAGTTCTGGTCCTTCAGCTGTTTTTAGATGGTGCATACGGCTTTCGGGCAATTTAAGTTTGAGACCACTAATATAGGATATGCCAAATAAAAACATATCCAAATCGAATTTCGATACAACACTGCTTCTGTTGACTTATACGTACGAGGATGCACTTGTAAGTTGCTACATCGTTGCTGATGTAAGGCAAGCTCAAAGCTGGATGTGTTTTAACTAGCCTTCTGCGGCCTGTATACAGGATCACTTCTTTTATTCGAGCCTCTTTAATATGTTGTGTAGCAACCTTGATTAGTAGTGTAACGTGAAATTTAGCTTGAAATTACTGTTTCCAAGATTATATGCAGGTATTCAATGTGATTCCACGGCAGAAACTCTTCTTCAGTTTTAATAACCATCTTCATGCACTATACGTCTTCTTTATTAACCCTGCTGTCATATGCAACAATATTTTCGAAGACTCATTAACAAGATTCCTTACAGTTCCACTGTCTCAGAATTCACAAACCATAACTACAAAAACACAGTATGCATAACGATATCAACACAAATCAAATTAACATAAATTTTGATTCAGTTTGGGTATACATTTATTTGAAATACCATATACCATCTAAAATGTCATACAGCAAAAACTTTAGATGCCATCTGTGTTTACGAGATATGGTTTTGCGATTTCATTCAAATTGGAAATTAATTCATTGGTGTAACATTTTGATACATTACACGATTAGAGGAATACAATAAACAATGAGGTCCATATTTCCTAATAAACAGACAGATGATCTTCTATAATTTGCTAGCGATATTCGAATGATAGGTTAACTACGATCACTTTAAGGGGCAAACTATATCAGGTTTGGAAAATTATTGCTATTTTATTCACTTCATTTTAAAATTTCCGTTTGTGAATTACTTCTGTTTATAGTTCCACTGTCGCTTCTAGCCACCTCCTTTCTCTTATTCTCTGTGCTTAAGATAAACATTCTGTGATTTTTACAAAAACAATGAAATAGTGATCTTTGATGAGTTATGTAAGAGCTTCCCGATTCTATCTGATTGCCAACCAAGGACGTAGGATTCACAAATCATTATTTTTCATGACTTTACTTCAGTTTTGAAAGAAATAAAAAATATAAAATTTCTGGTAATATATATGTTTATCTGTAGAAATAATCTATAAAAATTACAAAGATTAAGATCTGATTTCTTTCCAAAGGTCGAATCTCCGTTAATGAGCATTCTACTTCAGTAGAATTATCCCATTACTGGATAGTTTCTGAATCTATAGATCCTTGAAGTGGGAGAGTAGGGCGCTCTCATTTAGCGGATATTCCCTGTTAACGAATAAAAACGCTCAGAGTGCACGTTAACAGAAGGTTCGACTGCATAAATTTTAAATAGGTTTTTCTATAGCCAAATAGCCAGCAAAAGAATCTGTGCATATTATTATACGTAAAATGGCAAAAGAGTTGTACGTTAATAAAAGTAAAATAATTTAATAATATGCAACTTCGCAAATATACATGTCTTGTAATTTTTCCTGTTCATTCAGATTATCTTCACCCTCTGTTTTATTTTATAATGTAAAAAGACACACGAATTTGATACGAAGCAAGGCCATAAAAGAGCAATGGATCGTATACGAAGCAACTTTCTTAAATGTCGCATGATTCAGAAAATACTGGTTGTCAAGCCATCACCTTCGACGAACATTATCTTACCTTAGAACATATCTGCAACAGCTATATCCCTAAAATATCTTCAGTAGCGGCGAGATCATGCTATGATGACGATCATTATTTCTCATTTAAATGAAATATTTCCTAGACACGGCAAATTTATATTCTCGTATTTCAAAATTTGTGTTTGAATTTCAGATAACTGCATGCAGCCCAAAGAAGTTGGACCCTGCAGAGGATATTTCCCACGTTGGTATTACGACGTAGGAAGGACTATGTGTCTCCAATTTATCTATGGTGGATGCAGAGGTAACAAAAATAACTTCGAACGCTACGCGGACTGTAACAGGATGTGCGAAACTATGTTGAGAGGTAAGTGTTGCGGTCATTATAATGAAGAGACTACTGAATTATTCTCTTGTTTCTTTTATTGGTATACATATATATCTAAATTGAATGCATATCTCTGTGAAACATTTTAAGTGAATTAATTCTCTATTTGAAGCATTTTCGAGAGAATTTGTTTTATTTCTTAGTCAGTTATAAGTTATTTACTGTGTTTCTGTGAAAAGCACAGAAATATCAATTCTCTGTTAAAAATATATTTTCTGTTTGATAAACAGGTATGATTACGATAGTTATGATAGGTATGATTACGATAGTTATGATAGGTATGATTACGATAGTTATGATAGTAGGAAGTTCTTATAAATGATTTTGTTAAAATTGTATTGTTCTGTTTAAAATTCATCGCAGTTAAAGTAAAGGAGGCAAGTTACCTAGCTTAGAATTAATTAATTAATATGTTTTGCAATAAGAAATTAATTAGTCTAAATAAAAATGAATTAAATAAAAAATTGATTTCCCAACTTATGCAGAATAAATGAATATAAGGCAGAATTAATTTTCTGGATTGATAAGTTTATTTGATTGCACCCTATGCTGTCTACATAATAAAAAAGTAATAATGCCTATAACAGTGATTGTTAATGGTTGCGTTATGAAATTATTTTACTGTGCTGCGAAGATGAAAAATATTTTTACTATGGAGGGGGAATAATAGAATAAGATAGTCAGCAGGTAACAGAAAGTGTGTTGTGAGATTTTTAAAAAAAATCTGTCATTATCTCGGAAAAGATAATTTTTGACATTAATATTTACTACAACAACATGAATTGTAGATAATTCATAAAATTGTAGCGGCTTCGTTCGCATGCTGAAAATACATTTCTCCAAATTGGTTTTAGTAAGACGGCAGTCTTAGCGCGATTGGTTTAAAGATTGGTCTGTGAGGGTAACGGTCCGGGATTCTGTACCTCGCCTGTGAGTACATCAGTTAGAAACATCGACCTTTACATGGGCGACCTGTCATTCTGAGTTTCTGCTACTGTGGATGTACTTCCCAGAGAATCAAGGTGATCCTTGTGGAACTTGAGATTAAAAAATACATCACATGTTTCCACGGGAGGGTACAGCTTAACCGTAGACAAAAACGAGAGGATAGGCATTGCGGACATTCCCATTAGTAACTTCGAGATGCATACACTAATAATCAGATGGCTCATATTACTAAACATACACTGGTTTTCAAAAGTTAAGTAACAAACGGAAACCTGATGATAACTGAAAATGTATGCAAGCAAAGTAGACGAAACTTGCTGAAAATATTTGTTATACCTCTTGTAACGTAAAAACATAAGAAACTGTTACACAGAATATTTACATTTTATGATACCAACAAGAACATGAAATCTCCTACATTCGAACAAGCAAATTTAATACAAAAACGAAAACTCAGTAGTGAGGTTGATCACACTGAACAGCAATACAAGCTTGGTAACAATGTTTCATGCCCTTTATGATGCTGTAAATGAGCTGCATGAGTAGCAGTATCCATTGATCAAGTAACACCATCTAGGATTCTAACATCATCTAGGGTTTGCAAAAGAGTTCAAGGCCAGCAACAAACCTCCCTAGAACATCCCACACTTGCTCAACGGGATTAAGATCAGGAAAGTTTGCTGGTCTTTCCAGTTGGATTATAGTTACTTCTTCAAAAAACTGGAGCTTGAGGAGATCAGTGTGAGAGAGCATATTATTTGCTTGCAAAATGAAGGTATAGCCAATAACGACAACATACGGCAAATAATGGGATGGGATACAGTATGTCATCTTTGTACCTCTGAGCATTCAGAGTTCCTTGTAGCAATACACAGAAGTCTGTGCGCTCACCTAAAGGTACTTCCGTTCATGCAAGAAAATTTGTAGCATTCATTATTTTAATTAACCAAATTATTTTTAGTTGGAACTTTCCTATCGAATTCTCAAAGTTTCAGTTGCTGCCCGAATTTAGCGCGAGTGAGATATTTATGCAAATCGCATATATCTGTTAGCAGTTAAAAGGCAGGAGTTAACGAAGGGAAAGACAGTGCCTTGGATTTATCGCCGTAAGGCTGTGCGCGCCAAGATTTCCTCTGTCTACTGAAAGTTCGCCTTTATAGGCATTTGCAATTACTAGTGTTTGCTAGTGAAATTCGCATTGTTGCATTTCACTAAGAGTAAGCTTCCCTCGCCGTCCTACGTAGAATTAAGTTAGGGAATTGAATTTGTTAACACACTTTATTTTTATATTATTTTAGTTCAGCCCAAGTAGTGGCTTACTCTCAATTAGAAGAGTTGTAAATATTTGAATTAAAGGGTCACTTTTAAACCCTGCTTCTGACTTTGTAGTTCTTCAACACTAAAGGACATAGCCTAGATCTGCTCACTGTCCTCTACATAAGGTTTCACAGCTTATGCTCACGAAGAGAGTCCAGAGATTGAAGGAGAAACCTTACAAATTAACTCCCGCATTAGATATTTCTTTCCCACACGTTAGACGGAAGATGCCAACTTTTTGTCTCTCTTTAATATAACAACGTCGAGAATCACTCCGTAAAGCAAAGTGGGACTCATCAGCGAACAGAACGCACCTCCATTGATTTTCAATCCAGTTTACCTGACTACAAGCCCAATTCGCTGCCCAACCGGTATAGTCGTTAGCGTCGCTGTCTGCTGTGCCGAAGGGCCCGGGTTCGAATCCCGGAGAAGGCATGTATGTTTATAAATGTATGGTGTCGCTGCGGCATGGTGACACTGAAAGTATGCGGCGAGCCGAAAGTTCTCTCGAGTGGTTTGGTGGAAGGGGAGAGGGGTTGAAGGCTCTTGGATCCGTCCCCCCAGGTGCTTTTCATCAAAATTGGGGGGGGAGCTAAGCCAAATCGCATTGTTACCTGTTAGGTGTTTAAGGCAGTTACCAACGGCAGGCGTAATCTAACACTCCTTGCCGCAAGGAATTTCGTGGGCTTGGGCTGACTACGTCAAGCAAGTGAGCATAAACAACAACAACAAGCCCATTTCAAACGCTCCATCCGGTGGAAAGTAAGCAGAACACACGCTGCTGGTTGCTTAGCATACATACCTTTTCCATTCAACCGTTTGTATATTGTCATGGCTGATACTGTCTTTCCTGTAGTAGAAATAAGCGGGAATCTCAGCTGAGATGGAGTTGTAGTCCTGTTGCACTAAGTCTCAAGTATGGTCATCTGCACAAGTTGTAACTCTTGGCTTATCTTTGATAGATTTTCGAGAGGTTGAACCAGTAATTAGAAATTGGTTCCATAGTCTGTTTATCATGAAATAATCAACATTTAGCCATTGTGCGATGTCAGATTGTCGTTGACCTGTTTCTAATCGGCTTATGGCTCCATAACGCTATTCTGCTGGACAATGTCGCCTCGAACTCATTTTTACATTTTATCTATCTCGAAACTGTTTATGTTGTTCGGATGTATAATAATAAAATGGAGGTTTGAATTTTAAAATAGCTTTGATCAGCAAGATTTATGCATTTGAAATTTTGCAGATGTTTCCCGAATACATATAAGTGTTACCCGTTTAATCATAAAATAGTTATTTAATATATGAAATGTAGACATAATTTAGGTTACCGTAAAATAATCATTTCTTGTAATATTTATTAAATAAATCTTACTTATTTTGAAGGCTATTGTATAAATTCGTCTCATTCTTGATTTTTAAGACCTAAAACGCTAAGAAGTAATTTATCTTGGTATTGCTGAGTTTCCAGTGGATTACGGATGTTAGTAAATACATGAAATACAATAACTCTGGCATCACGCAAAAATCATGTAACTACAGGTTTTTTTTCCATCTAAATATATATTCCAAGTTACTTTCTTATGATACCGCCCTCAACATATGATGCGTACAGTGTTCAAGAAAGCTAACTAATTCTGCCTCTCCTCACGTATTCATCCTAGACATGCAGTTCCAACTATAAAGTTTAAAAAAAATGAAACCAAGAAAGCAGAAGATATTATGCGAGTAGTCTTAAACGTCAAAGCTCTAGAAATACAAAGGCTTAAAAAATTTAATATAGCCCACATTTATAATCTATCACACGCTTTATATGGCCCTAGTAGAGTAAATAGTTTAATTAGTAAAATGTTCATTATGCTCTGATATGTTAAATATATGTAAAATAAATACAAAGTTCTATACTTATATCAGCCAAATTAGCAGACATATAAGCGAACGAATTTAATAACAGAAATTACTTTTCAGTACACTTTACTGAAGAAACTGGAATATATTTTGTACAGATTTAGACAAAAACCTAGAAACAAAAGTCTGATGTGTAGATACCACACGACTTCCTTTGTACGGCCTATTATACACATTTTTGGCTGCATTACGTTTAAACGTATTCCAAGTCTTCGAAGAAGTTGTCCTCGAATTATTTGAACTTAATTAACCTCAAAGCAAAATGAAAATGTCATCAAAATTGCAAATTTTGCAGTTAAATATCCCGGTCAACGTTTAACGTACGGAAGTCAAACTTCTCATGTAATTTTATTTTTCATAACGAGTATAAATATAAGAATAGGAACCGGGAGACAGCGTTAAAAGTTAAATTTCGTCATTTATCGAAAATTTTTTACTTATTTTTTTCTTAATTTCAAATTGCCAAAAGAGGAATATTTTTGTCATTTAAAACACTTCTGTATTTGGAAGTGTATGACTACGACCAATGATTACAAAAATTAAGGCTGGGTAAGGTCTTTTAAGCCGAATAACACGTTTGGTTCTGCTGAGTACAGTAAGAAAAAGAAGTGCAGAACTACATGTTATGGCACTCCCATATACGAAACTTAATGTTTTACGGCTAATTGGAGACATCACGAAAAAATCCAATTTAAATCCATTTTACAATTTGTTTTGGAAAAGAGCGTCTTTTATTCTGTCCGTACGTACAAAGGTAGGGACAAATGTCTGGAGCATCCCCGCCGCATTGTGCACAGTTACGTATATATTAGGGTTTGATGGTCTAGGAGTGAGTAATTATATTCAACGAGTACAGCCTTCGTTACGGACATACGCTAATTTTTCCGGAATCAAAGATAGTTCTAAGATGTTCTTTGAGAAAATCTCTTGCGAGGAGACAAATTCCTTTATAAACTGCCATCAAGTCTGCTCGGCGAATTCTCTCAGTAACCGTTTCTGTCCCGCACTTTGCCCATACACACATTTAGAGGCTTTTATTTAAAAAAATTCTTTGGATACAAAATTTTGATATAGTTAGACGCCACGCAAAAGAATCGTCCAAATGGATTCCAGAATGGTCGAAATTTATATTTCCGTTGAAATACGATGTCCAAAAATTTTAGCGATTCAAATATTTCATTTACTTCGTACAAGGAAGTAAAAATTTTCATTTTGTCAATTAATATTTCTGTACTTAATGTGTGTCTATTATATTACACTAATTATTATGAATATTACATTTTTATTATATTACTATTAATAGTGCATTATTAATTGTTCTCTTAGAATTATTGATTACAAATATCTCCAAGAATATTCTCTGTAGATACATGAAGGTTTTAGACTTATGTATGCATATAATAAATATTTCATTCGATGAGCTTTCTTCTCTGAGAGAACGGTATAAAAAGTTTAATGTTAACCCTTGAAAACCCAGTCTTGAAAGTGCTTTTTTATAAAATTCCCCATTTTATTTTAAGAGGTAAACATACCTAAAATACAACTTATTTGAACTTCTTATGTAAATGTCTTAATTAGAAAATATAATTTTTCAGAAACTTCAAGGCTTTGTGAATAAGACAACTAAGTAATGGTAGCTCAATCAAGCTAGTTTCAGGAAAAGGGTTGAGTGCATATAAGTTTTCGTGGTTCTCGCCATGTCTTAACATGAATACTAGAGAGATTTCCTTGAAAGTTCTCTATGAAGACATGTCTTCCATTCAACAGATGTAGCATTTATATGACTTCCCATTAAGGGCTGAACAAACTGAAAGTGTCAAATCTGCAAAACTATTTTTTATAACGCTATTACATATTCATGTTTTTGGCTTGATATGATGTTTTTTTCGAGAAGTTTGATCTTCATATTTTACACAATTATTCTATCTGCTGAACTGTTATTTTATTGTTTAAATTATGGATTTTCTCATATTGTCTTTCTGTAACTTTTGTAATAATTATCCTTTTGAATTTTCATTACATGATTAGAAATTTAATACATTATATTTTCCAAGCATTAAACTGCAAAATTATTTTCATCATACATTTTTCAGTTTCGCTTTGCGAATTCTTTTGGAACTAACGTATCAACTGCACGAAAGAAAATAAGAAGTAGATCTAAAGGCGATGAAATTTTCCAGTGTGAATGCAATCTTCCTTATGCATACGAAATTTTTTTCATTAAGGAAGCTAGGAATTTTAAAAAGCAATGTCTGAACTCTGAAAGTGCAAATCCATCAACAAACAAAGGGAAGAGCATCGGTTTTTGTTTATTTCTTTTATTCTTTATCTCAGAATGCCTTGAAAGAGAATAACTTTTTCAGCTTATAGTTCTAGCTAGAAGTAGTCTTAACCTAATGGAGAAAAGAAAGGCAATTGAGTTTAGTTAAGATGACATAAATCAGTGAAGAACAGAGATTATTGCAAAGAAAATGAATCTACAACAGGGAATTCTTATACAGATCATAAAGGCAATTTGAAACGAAAATACAAAAAAAAAATTTTTTTACCTTTTTATCCAGCAATTGTTATATACATATATATATGTATACCGGCAAATGACAGTATCCTTTTAATTAAAACCTGCTATTCCAAGTTTCAAAGTGAAATAGGATTTTTGAAAGCAAAGTTTTTAAATGATCATATTAATGGTAATCAAACGTTAAATTTCTTTGAATATTTTTAATTGCTAATCCAGAGATGAATAAAAGATTATCAAATTAAGAGTTTTTAAACAAATGACACACACAAAAATAGATCACATTTTAGCTATTTAGTTATTTGCAAATGTTATGTATTATACTGTTATAAGAGCACCAAATTAAATGGTTATATAGACATCCTTAATGTCCAACTAAGCTTATTTTTAAATTAAAGTCTTTAAAATTTGCAATATAGATATAGCATGAATTATTCCACTGACGAAAAATGAATAGTGTGTTTATGTTAATATATAAAGTCCTTTAACGTCTAAATAACACAAAGTTTTTAAATGATCATATTAATGGTGAAAACATTAAATTAAATTACATTAATATTTACAAACATTAAATTTCTTTGAATATTTTTAAGTGCTAATCCTGGGATGAATAAAAGATTATCAAACTATTCTTTAACATCTAAATAACTTTCTGTAACATCTAAAATCCTTTAACATCTAAATAACTTTTGAATGTAAAAAGCTAGAGTTATGGAAGTTAGTCTTCCTACAGTAAAATAATTATACTTTTTTTTAGACCAATAGCAGCGCGAATTTCGAACGTTAATTACCCTTTCGGGTAAACTATGAGACGTAGTGAAATTAACTTCAATAGCATGCATGTAGGAGGACCACTGGTTAAGTAAAAAATGACCCCTAAATATGCCTTCAGAGGAGAAGTAACTTCAACTGAAGCCCTGAAAGTCCAAAAATTGCGAAAATATGAAACATCAAGATAGCCATAAAGCGCTTTTACGTTATAATTTCTTCTTCCTTTTTTAGCTTATACTAAACATTCTAATACCAAAACAGTTGATGAGGTGTGATGGGGGAGGGGTTTTGACCCTTTCAGTTTTGTAATGAAAATTGCAATAAATAAGAAAAGTTTTCATTTAATTCCATTAATTTTTTTTATATTTAAAAGTTGCATTGGGCCCTTCGTAATTATGTCCATTTAAAAGAACGTTAAATAGATTTGGAATTTATTCTTGATAAAATTAAATACGACGACCATAAGTGGGTTACGTGCGAGGATTTCAAAATAATATGGATGTTCCTAGGACAGCAAGAATGGTACAAAACTTTCTTATTTTTTTGTGTGAGATGGATAGCAGAGACAGATAAAACCTTTGGATGAAAGATTGTCAAAAAAGGGCTGCTTTAAAAGTTTTAACTAAAAATGTCCTCCAATGGCTCTGATAGATCCGAATGAAAGTCTCCTTCTACCTCTGCGTTTTAAGTCAGCCTTGATGAAGCAATTTGTCAAATCTGTAACAAAAGAAAGTCAATGTTTTAAATAGACCTGTGATAAATTTACAGCCTTATCAACCCCCAAACTAAAAGAGGTTATCTTTACTGGTCCTGACACTTGAAAACTTCTCAAAGATCGTAATTTTAACAAAACAAATGGAAGTTTCGGAAGACAAAACCTGAGGAAGTATTTAAAGACATAGTAATGAAGTTTCTGGACAATGAGAAAGATCCAAACTTCAAATCAGTCGTCGAGAATATGCTACAGAAGAACAAAAATTTAGCTTCTTTCGTGAGCTTAAAGGTTCACTTCCTAAATTCACATTTGGATTAGTTTTCTTTAAAAGCTGGAGGCCGTTAGCGAAGATACGAGGAAAAGATTTTATCAAGACATCAAAGAAATGGAAGGGAGGTATCAAGGAAAATGGACTACTTAGATGATGGCTCACTGTTGTTGGATGTTACATCGAGATGAACCCCATCAAGAAAATAAAAGAAAAAGTGAGAAGCAGAACAAAGCTATCCACGGAAGCTTCCAATATATAAAATAAAATAGTGTACTTACGGTACATTTTTTTAATATAAACCATAAATAAAAAGAAAAAATTTTAAAATAAAACGTTTTAATTCTATTTTAGAGTCTCATATTTTCGCAAAATTTTGAAAATTGCGATTTTCGAAAAACACTGACATAATGAAAAAATAAACTTCATTTTCGGATTCAGTTCTAAAAAATACGTAGGAGTCAATTAATGAAAGCTTAAAAAATGACGCAACCCAAATTTTGCAGGCTTGTATAATTACATCGCAAAACGTATAATCTTTAAGAAAAATTTACTTCTAAAACAGTGGCACTGAAAAATACTAAGAAACTTCTCTCTTCTACGAGGGAGCAAGACAAACAGCAACATAATCAGACATTACGTTTCCTTAACCTGTCTCCTCTTACTGTGGCTGCTATCAGCAATGTCATTTCGGGGCTTAAATAACAAAGCAGCATTATAAGTCTCTTCCTTCCAGAACCGACATCTGCAGCAGAGCACGTGTCGGCAATGGACATCTCTATCCTAGTCACCCCATTGCCCCCAGTGTATGTTAGTGCGGCACTGTGACCTTTCATTTGGTTGTGTGGAATGGTCATTCAGTATCTAGTGCGGTATTTGGAATTGGATTGTACTTTACGATGTTCATCCATAACTGGATGACGATTATTTGGAGCTATTGAAAACCAAAGTATTTGATTTCTTAGATGAATTGTCTTTATCTCATCTGCATTTTATATTATTCCAGCATCAAGTGTTGTCCTCACATGAGTCGCCACTAGAGTTAGTAGCCATTCAAGTTGCAGTTTATATCTCAGTCGCATCATCTCATGTCACCACCTTTAAAGACTCAGCGTCAAGTCTGGCAGCCATAAATAGTTTTAAATCTCATTCGCCCTTAATCATGGAAATTCATTTCGAATTGTTCTAATTGCCATTATCCGCTCGGCCATAACTCACCTGGGCCGTAGGTACTCAACGAAACGAAAAATCGGATAAATTAGCTGACTTTGTGGCGTCGCCTGCATATAATCCATACCTTAACGCCCCACTTCCTCTGACCCATCTGAAAAGATTTACTTCCAGCTTCTCAATGAATGACAGAAGGGACTGAATTTGGGCATATGAACGCAGATTTACTATTTCTTCCTAAGAGTCTACATCACTCTCCTCCGCAAAAATTCAGGTCTGAGTTTCTCACAGGTCACTGAGCTTTACGAACTTATTTTGTATCGCTTCGATCTAAGAAGACTGCTCGTTGGAAAAGGAAGTGCCGATCGTATGAAGTTTAAACTGCTGCATCTTTAAGGTATTTTATCTCCAAGCCAGGTACAGCCAGGCTTCAAATGTGGACCAAGAACATTATCACAAACCTACAGACGCAAAGGAAAATTGCAAATGCAATGCTTCCTTTTTCGGTTTTAAAACGAATCACCTGATGTACATGCTAAGAGCTACAGCTTTTCACATGTCGTTTTGCAACGGCCAAGTTACATAGCCGCCACCCCTCCGTACTTTATACTATATAGATTATATAACTACTGAACCCGCGTTATCCATGCATGCAGCAATGTAACACCTGAAATGCTGCAGATTTCCAGCAAAAAAGTTTTAGCTCGAGTACTGATTTGTATTACTGCTGATGGTTGATACATCGAGCATGATTAATTAATAATGCTAGAACTTCTTTTTTACCCTTAATGATGTCCTACTGCCGTATGAATTTCTTACTATAATAAAATGTCCCTTGTCACATGTTAGTTTTATTAATAAATTTGCGTCAGTCATCTGATAACTTACATGCGTTTGGTGACGTATTTCTCCCACTGATCCGTACCGAAAGGTGTGCATTTCAAAATTCCTTTCAGGTTATTGATGTATGTGGAGCGGCACTGAATACTAAATCGATGTCACTGTGTACGTTTGCTATCTAACGCTTTTTGCTGCCTCTCACAGTTTTCGCTATAAAATTTCTAACTTCTAAAATTTGGCTGTATGGGCTCTGCAGTTAGTTTCATACAGCATAGTCAGATTTCTGTCGGTAGGCTTAATATGTGTGCGTGCATGCATGTATCCACACATTACTATATGTACGCACAAAAGTCTAGATTTTTGGATTTTAAGAATATTTTGGTGGTGAGGACTTAACTTTTTACACTCTGCATATAACAGGCATACGTATATGTATATGATTTAATTATTTATTAATTTAATATAAAATTTGCTTATGTAAATATATATATGCGTATATAAGAAAATGCTTTTACGGAACGTGTGTATTTTTCTTTAACCAAGCAGTATTTAACTTGTTTCACGAACTTTTTGTATCAATACGTCAGGAAATATTTTCAAAAATAATATTCTTGCCAGTTTTATATTGATATAAACATAGGTTTAAATGGTAATACCATATAATTAAATAAATAATTTGGTGAAACATTTAACTTTTATATGTACTGGTTTTGAGTAAGTTATAAATTTCGCATCAGGTCATACATGCAGTTACTATGTACCTTATTCATTCTGCAAGTTAGAATAACTATACCTTTAAGCACATTGCAACCAGGCAAAAGTAAATGCGCAAATATTTCTTTCGTAATTTGGATGTATTATTGGAGGAGTTAAAGCAAAAAGAATCGGTGTGATACTCATAAATTTGCCAGAGTAGTCCAAGGTTTTAAATATAGAACCTGCTTCTTCAGAGCAGAAGTGCAAATTGAATATATGTCAATAAATAATCACTGTTGACAATGGGCAATTAAAAACATTCAATATAGTAAAACTTCTAAAATCCAGGTTAATGTGAATCCAAGTCCATAGAGAAAACAAAAATTTATCGAATTACTAATAGAAAATTTAAATAATTGATTATCTTCCTTTTGTAGGTCAAATGTTATGCAAATGAGAAAAAAATGAGTTATGCAAAATTCGAC
>KK120237.1:161141-201130 GCA_000611955.2 Stegodyphus mimosarum
CCGAAAGCCAATGATCATGCCCTTTTGGAAGTCGGATAAATCGCTTCGTTTCTGCATTACGCCAACGATTGAAATGTTTTCCGAAGCCCTCACACACCCTTTATATACGCTCAACTGCACTGTGCTGCCACCTGCCTTCTGTGATTGGTTATTTAACTCTGACATGGAAAGTACGTGGTGGTCACATTAATGTGACTGGACTGTGTATTTACAGATGTTATGTAATATATTATTTACTTTTTTCTCAATGATTTGCATCCATTTGGATTTTGAACCTGAACATTTCAATATTTCGACACTTATTTTCACAACAACCTGGGGCCCACCAACAGCAGAGAAGTTAGGTCGGTGAAGACTAGGAGTTGGGTCCGTGCTCGAGTCCTGGAGAACGGCTGGCTTCGAGGGTCTTTTCGTGGTTTTCGCCTTGCGTAACGTATATACGAACTAGTTTCCCTTAGATGGTTTGGTTTGGTTTGGTTTATTTAACTATGGCAAAGCACTCGAGGGCCAATTGCCTAAAGGGTGGGATTTCTTCGTTGAGAACGTTTTAAGGGAAATCGGTTTGTAAACACGTTATACATGAAATTTTCCTTAGGAAGTCCATCACGAAGGCATCCCTTCTCGTAGGCAGATAATCCTAGAGTGCTTTGCCGTAATTATAGAAACCAAATAAACGAACAACTTTGAGAAACCCTGGAATGTCAGTTGTTCTCGTAGGAAATGAAAATAATTATGTTTATCTAGAAATATGTAAGCATAAAAATTTGCTGAATTGCTGCTGAATCTTCGAAAATAAACACTTAGGAAACGAAACACATAAAATAATAATTTTAGCAATTCAGTACTATTTTGCAAGTTTGGAAAATTTCAAAATGCTGTTTTATGAATCTTCGACAATAATCTATTCTTGTCACTTGATTGAGATATTTCCATATTTTGTATATTTAAAAACCAGATAGTAAATGAATGATTGCTTTTTTTTCTATATGTTGCTTCCTTTTTGTATAAAATTATGAAATAAAATAATTAATTTCCTTGTTAAATGTGGGTCGAAAACAAGGAATATGATATTACACAAGCGGTAATTAAAATATTTAAGTAGTTTTATATATGTTGTAAAATTGTAATATGTTAGCTATTTTTGACAAACTCCTTCATTGCTGCAAAAGTACCACTGTTTTCCCTGTGTTAAATATTCAATGTGTATGAGAAAGATCTTTATTGTATATCAGTTCACATACTTATTTCCTAATGTTCGTATTCAGGTAAGCGTAAAGCAATATGTTGGAATATTGTTTCTGTAAAAAAAAATAATAATAATTCAGAAAGTATTTATTACCAAACATGCAAACACCAGAGCTGTTCAGAACATATTCGGTAAAACTCAGCATGAGAACCTTTACTTGCGTGAACAATGTTCAGCTTCTGTTACGAAACTTAAATTCTGTACCAATATTCTGTCTGTTTCCTAGAGTTCCCCTTCACAGAACCTTTCTGTAGCTAGTTCCATAGATTCGGAAGATATCGATAGGTCTCTTTACATTTTCAAGTGCTAAATGTTATCTGTTTATATTTCTGTATTCAAGCATAAATGAAAAAGGCACTTGTAAGATACAGTAAATCCTGGGCTCACGAATTTAATTCGTTTCTGGAAGCCGTTCGTCATCTAAAATGTTCGTAAATCTAAATTATTTTCTCCACAGAAATTAATACAAAATGATATTAATTCGCTCCTGGCCCATGGATATTTCTTTATTTAAAATTTACAACAGTACTATGTTCATAATTTCATAACTCAAAATCAACAGAAACAATTAAATCTAAGATAAAAAATCAGAAACACAGTATTAAATAGGTAAACCAGGTGAAATTTTATTTGCTTTTAACGTACCTCTTCGAAAATGAGTGATAGTCAAAAGTGGAAAGTGATAAGGAAGGAAGAGATGTTGGATGAGAAGATCACTTCCATAAAAATATCAAATAACCATCTTTCTCATGCATCTTTTCTTCTTTTTTATCGTTTCTTAGCACAGCCGGTGAGTCTGCTTCAAGCTCACTGGGCCTCCGTTTCAGTTAACATTTGTCCAATGTGATTAGTTGTAGTCTACCTTTCAAATATTTTAAAATATTTCTAAAATGAGACAGTTCTTTCTTAATGAGTTTATTGAGTTTATTTTATAGTTCTTCACCAACTCCGCTGCGCCTTCACTGTTAACTTCCAAGCCCATGGTTTTACCTACACAATATCATAGACAGGAAAGGCATTCTTAGTGCCAAAGTCCTCAAAAATCTCCAACTGTTATCCAATTTGACCATAATTTCCTCCAGGCCGAATTTCTGGTCCTAGTCACTAATGAGAGTTATGCAACGTAAAATATTAAAATTGTGCTTCTAGAAGTCCCTAACTGCTAATTCCGTGTCAAAACTTACTTAAAAAAATCTTTGAAAATCATTTATTACCCACATCGTCTTCGTAACTCGAGACACTGTCTGTCATCCGATATGTTTTTTATTCCGGTAATTTGTTCCTGAACTAAGACCCAAGATTCCGCTGTATATAACTTCATGTGATGAGATGTTTCATGTGATACCATCTTTGAACATCCATGGTTAATTTTATCTGAACTGACCAAACTATGCACTGCTGGCCATCCAAAATGCATTATCAGAAAGAACAGAACTTATCCAAATTATGTTTGTTGGACAAATAAAATAAGGTACAAAAGGAAAGTGCTTAAAATTAAAGCTCCACTGGAAATGCTACCTGGGCTCCAAGAAATCAATATTTTGCGTAGCCGCCATGACTGGCAATAACTGCAATGCTCAAGCATTGAAAGGAAGAGGCTTTAGCTCTATTCTTGGGGTATGTCAGTCTATGCTGTTTTTACACGCTCTCAAAATTCGTCTGACGTAGTGACGGATGGTATATGCTCATTTGCCAATAATTAAACAGATGTGTTCGATGAGGCAACATATTGGGAGAATGGAGAGCCGAGGCAGTATTGCGTGTTGGTGGCTGGTGAAAAATTAATGAATGTTGCGTGCCACGTCCTATCGCGAATAATCTTATTGAAATTCTGCCGCAGGCAAGCCTAATATAGTATAACAGGTTCCAAAGCGACAGAGATGTAGCGATGGCTGTTGAGTGAGCCGACAATGCGTAACAAGCGAGTACATGCGCAAAACCAATGGCCGCTCAAAACATAACTCCAGGTGATGGATCGACACGGAGACTCATAACTCTCACCGCTATACTCCTAGATTCGGATATGACCATCTTGGCGTAGTAAGTATTATCGACATTTGTTTGAAAAGGTAATGTTATGCTGATTCGTTTGCTTATGTCCAGCGTTAAACGCACCATTGAAGCATCTACACTTGTAGTGTAGAGTTAATGAAAATCGCATCAATTAACGCCTTGCAAAATTCCCCCTGTTTTGAAGAGAACATCAAGCAATATATGCTCACACAGCTTATTTTACAACAAAAACAAATTCTTACACTGTTGTTCTTGACGATGTTGTGTAATCCGTCATTTCTCTGTCAGTCCTCCTGTTCGGTGAAGCATTCGCTGGAGTGGGCCAGCATAGTGGGGCAATCATTTCTGTCGATCGGTCTACACTACTACGACTACAGATTTCATATTAATGTCAATATCACTTGATTTCAATCAACATAAGGATCGATGTTTCGGAAGGATAATCTGAAATCTCTGTAAGCCCCTATTCTTCGTCTAACAAATTCAGAAACTTCTCCGAATGACTGCTTTTTTTTCCAGTGAAGGATACTGAAATTTCTCAGGCAAAAAGTATATATATATATATTTCAAATATTTAAAAGTTGGATGCCAACGATTTTCACTACATTGCCTATGTTGGCATTTTCTAGCGTAATTAATATTTACGCTTCTGTGGGCTGGGCTGACCTGACTTTGTAAAGTCCTGAGATGTGAATCTCACAAAACGGGGGAAGTTAACTGCTGATGAATGTAATACATGCAAATGTAAAACGTCCACAGAAAAACAAGGGTTTCATATTCCTACTTATCCTTCCCATTCATAGAGTTTTGGGATGGCGCTGGTGTTTACTAGTTTCTTGTTAGCTGCAAAGCTAATCATTTGCTTGCTCTGTCAATGTCTACAGATGCCGCAAATTCCATGCTTTCGCGGTGTTGTATTCTGAATGGCTAGCAGTACATAGTGCGCTATTCCTCCCCCCCCCCATTGTCACCGTTTTAAACTTAAAAAGTTTTAGCGCCATCTGTTAAACAAAATTATAAATTTTTTCATTCAAAAATTTTTAGAGTTATGTTTCTTTATACTACAAACTGCATTTTAGTAGACCAATTCAGTTTGTGTTATGGTGTTTTTGTTTCTGTGTTTAAAATTTCGTGTATGTGTCTATAATAATAAAGATCTTTCTCGAACGCTCTGTGTTTCTAATGTACGCACAAACTAATCCTTTTCTGCTTGATTCACAACTAATTTTACAAAATAATGTTTGCCTACCACTTTTCTCTCTAGCACGCCAACTTACATCCATTGTACAATATGTTTATAATGCAAACTCTTTCAGTTATTAAAATAATTATACTCACAGGAAGAATTACTGGTAATTAAGTCTTTATGCTATCAGCAGAATCTCTAGCTCCTTCTGTTAGCCCGTTATGAATATGTTTTTCGTGTATGAATTATGTCTGAATAACGTCTTTTTCACGTACAAAATAACTGAGAGAGTTAATGTTTATGCCTTGCTTCCCTTGTCTCCTACTAACTAAATATAATCTGCGCATGCTGCTTGATGTGTGTAGACTATGTCAGAGCTTCGCTGCCGCCTTCTGCCATTGCATACGCCTATGCAATGAAGGATGCCAAAGTTCACCTGGAGAAAGGACTTGTCTGTGGTCAGTTCCCCTTCCTCTCTCTTTCCTTTATGTAACTGGCATGCTTATATTTGTTATTTTGTCGTAGATAAATAGTGTTGTAGCAATTATTGTTTCGCAGAAGACATCCTAATTGCTTAAACGCACAAATGCATGTTATTAATAATTTTTGTGGAGCTGTAACTGTAATAAAAGTCATTAACTTATTTATTACTATTTAAGAATGAATATATTTTATTCATTCAAATGCAAGTGGCAATAAAAATATTAAATTACTACTCTAATCTAAAACTTTAAATAATTGCTTTGGGCATCCATTCTCCAGATAAGTTATCAAAAAAGATGAAGGTTGTTGGATCAAATTACTCATGACTATGTCTTTGAAATCTAAGTTGGTTGCAAAACGAAGCTTGGTCTGGTCTTACGTCAGGTAACAATAAAGGCTAGAGTTGCAATGATTTATATAATATCTTCATTCCATTGATTTATGCATGTACTGATGTATCATGATATCGTTACTTCCGAAAATACATGAGTGATCTCAAACACAAATTACATGCGGGCCAGATGCACGATCTGAGAACAACAAAAGGACAAGAATTTTATTCTTCTTTTTTCTTTTCTTTCTTTCTTTTTCTTACATTGTGAAAAATTTTATTAACGAAGTAAAAAGTATTGTAAATAAATTTTAAATTTCCCTTACTAAACATTTATCAAAACATAATAAATAATAATAATTATTATAAATATAAATGAAAACAAATTCAAATTTATATCTATTTTCTATCTAAAGTCTAAAATTTGCTAACTGCAACATATTTTTGCAGTAACATTTTGTAATATAAGTATAATGAGAGCTAAATATTAAATTCTTAGACTGACATTTCTTTCAAATAGTATTTCTAACATATTTAATTAATCATTAAATAACTTGATTTAAACTAAAAATAAACAAACTGTGAATACTTACTGAGTTTTCAGAAACACTTTTACGCGTGGGATAAAAGTTTCGAATAAATAATGACTCTTTCTCTTATTTATTAAATTTTACTTCGAGGTGTAAATAAAAATACTATCTTTGCATATAAATAATCATAAACATTTTTATTTCTTACTACAGCCTGATGGCGTTTCGATTCTGATAAAGTTTGTAGCCTTGGAGATAAATTATTAGAAGTTACCTTCTTCACGGATGGTAGATGATCGTCGGTCAATCGGATTCTTTTCTTATCAGTTTTCAACTGTGAAGAAAAGCTGTTCACATATAGATATACTGTAGAGTCATTAGGATTTATTTGGAAGCAGGGCTCATGAAAAATGAGCAGTTCCCGAGTCCTAGACTCAAACCACAAACCTCTCGTATACGCACCGAGCGTGCTGACCACTACACCACGAAGGCATGCGAAGAAGGCCGGAGAAATACCTTATAAGGTTTCCAGATAAAGCGATTGTTCTTAGTGCAAAATCCGTAAATTTTTAAATCTTCGAAAAATATTTATATCACATTGTAAATGAATTAATTTTATTTGTAGATTTTCTAGTGCGTTTTTCATGTTTCATTCTAATGATAATGAAAATGATATAAACTCGAACTTTAAATAACTTCACAGCTGAAGTCTTTGCAACACCATATTTACAAGAAATACGTAATTGAAATGCCTTCGCAGACCGCATAAAATTCGCGCTGCCGATTTTAGACCACTGAAATATATCATATTTAATTTGGCAAGTTAGTGCCTGTAGAATAAGGCGAATATGGTATTGCACTAGTTTGCAAGAGAATCACAACTTCCATTAACTTTCCCACCCTTTAGAAAAATTTCCCTTCGCATTTTCCAATATTTCCTAAGTTTTGCGACCCTATTTCTTATTCATAATTTTGTATTAACGAGTTTAAAATGTATTTAGATCTCAGTGTCAAAAACGTACAGTGAACATCCGTTTCCTGAAGCTATGTTCTTTGATGATAATGATATATCAGTACCACAAATTTATGTGATGGCTGTATGATTCACAGCGATTACACTATATTTCCTCATTGGCTACAAGAACGTCAAAACAGTTTTTCCTCTCTTCCTCATTTAAACAGAAATATTTGTCTTTTGAAAACTTCGAGGAAAATTATCATTCATAGCGATTGGCTTTCCTGTGGAGTACAGCAGCTCAGTGTTATTTCAGACAGAATAGTTATCACCCAACAACAGCTACTTAAATATTTCTTCTTCGACATCCTACATCTTTCATCCTTCATCAAACCTCATTTTTGCTATGTATCATTGCCACTTTCATTTGAAAACACATTAATCATTACCACTTTCAGTTCTATTTAAAGATGAACAGCAATATTTAAAGTAAAAAAGTTGATAATATATAATGACAGTAAATTTTGTGAAAGTCATATTTTCATTTCTCAAACATGTATTTTCTAACATTTAAAGGGGGCCTAGATAATTTATTTAAGTGAATATTTTGCTTAATAAAAATAATTTTTATTTTATAAAACTATCTTTCCTTCATTTTTTTCAGTTCATTAATTTAGCATTATTTAAATTGATAAATCTAATTGATTTATCATTTATACTAGAAGTAAATGATATTTCACACCTAACTATATGCTATATCAAATATATTTATCATTGCTTAAAAGGACCCATAGATTTAGTAACAATGTTTACTTACTTAGCTTATAAGTTATTTTCTGTTATAATTTAAAACAGTGATTTCCATTCATTAAAACTAATGTACTGCTATTTTATTCTACAGCTAATTTGATAAAACGAGACACTTTAATAACCACGACATTTCACAGATAAATAGCGAAAGTTTCGATCTAGTAAACTTCTTATCATTGGGTATTTTACTGACGTTGATTATGAAATGAAAAACATTTCCTTTCTAAGACTAATTTACCACTTTTTAATTCATATATGTTTGTTGATGAACCTGATTTATCGATGTGTATCATATTTCTGATTTAGCAAAGTTGTTCATCACATTTAATATCATAAATTAATTTAAATATACGCATAGTGTTTTTAAAGGAAGTACATTTAGTTGTAATCTTTGATAATATAAGTTTAGTTGTAATCTATAAATGTAAAAAAATTTTAGATGTTATTTCGAAAAATATTTTTTATTTGAAAAATAGTTCTTGAAACATATATTAAACTGCTTAGAAAAAATGGCAAATAAAGTTTAAAAAAAAAGCTATTGTAGAAAATGTATAGTACCAGTCAACCTAAAAATGAGACACTTTTCAATTTTTTTTTCTTTTTGTTTTGGATACAAAAACCTTCTCCAATATGATACATATTATTTAATAGAAAGTTAATATGTTCATCAAACATAATGGAAATAACTCAATACAACAATTTCAGAGTTTTAAAAGGAAACAAAGATGTCTCATATTAGGAAAGTTGTCAGAATTAACATTCAGTACATTCAGGTTGAATGTCAGTAGCACTTTATGGGGGGAAATATTCTATTTCTGTATTAACTGAGATATGATTGAGTATTTTTAGTGAAATTTGGTTTCTTCTGATTATTGTTACAAGTTTGTCTCAGTTGTTTTTTAATGTTGACTGTCTTATGTTTAGATTCACTTACCCTAAATACTGAGAAGTGTTAGAGAATACAAGGCACTTTATAGAATATATCTTTTGATTATATTAATTTTTATTTTTATACACAGTTTTTCATGAGGGTAAGTGAATGTGTTAAAGATTATTTCTTGCTACTAGTGGATATTGTTTTGAAAAATATGATTTTACATTTATATTTATCTGCGAGGTGGGATTTTAGGTAAACAATATAAATGTTATACAGGTTTTCATGATATAGCTTTTGTGTCTAAAGCGTTATCCCAAAAAGTACTTTTCTTTTATTCTTTTAAATAACAAAATACAGATTAAGTACTGTATGAGTTCTCTGATTACAACAACCGCTGAAGATAAAAATTTGAAATGTTTATCAACACTTAGTCCTATTGTTAAGAGTTTTCTTGTTAACACTACGAGAAAGCTCTGGTGCCTTCGCTTGCTGTAAACTGACTACCCTAAAATAAATTGTGTCATAATCGTTATTAGCAAGGAATACTTACAGACGAAATGGTGTTGATGAAAGAAAACGCTAAGTGTATTTTGTTGTATCATGAAACTAAAGCAACAACTGTTTATTATTTGTATGAATGCAGTTGTCCAAATGTTAAATGCATCGGACATTGGTTTGAAAACGTTTAAAGAAATTTTTAGCATTGATGATCTTCCAAGAAGTAGCAGAACTCCTGTGAATGATGTGACTAATGACAACATCCGGGAATCTGACAGAAAACATGCTAATTGTCGCGTTTTAGCCCCGCCTATTCGAGGTATTAAAACTTTGAAAGCCGGAGTAACAGATCCATGAAGTGTTACAGTGTAGCGTTGAAGAACACTTGGCGAGAACTGGAATTTCGACTTGGCATTCTCGAAGCTACAAAATGGGTGCGCATTGAAGTTTATTAAGATATTACTGTTCATAAAAAGAACTTAATTCCTACAATTTCTATTTACAGAAAACTAAAGAAGTGTAATTATAATAGTTTTCAAGCAATAAACGTTTATAATAAGGGAAAGATTCTACAATGAATATAATGTATAAATAGAGAGCAAATCAAAATACTCCCATTTCCTAAAATGAAGCACATCGAAACTTCTGCACGGAACTGAATGACGTTGAGAAAGTGGAGAATTACCTTGATATCAGTCTAAAATAATCCACTTTTTCGAACTGTAATATTTTCTTCAGATTATAATCTCGATATTATCTGGTGAAGAATTACCTTGATATCAGTCTAAAACAGTCCACTTTTTCAAACTGTAATATTTTCTTCAGATTATAATCTCGAATAATCTCGATATTATCTGGTGGACAATTACCTTGATATCAGTTTAAAACAGTCCACTTGTTCAAACTGTAATATTTTCTTCAGATTATAATCTCGAAATGATCTGATTAGAGTTTCCCATTGCTTACTAGTATAGGCTGGTTAAAATTACTAAGTAGGATTTTGTCCTGGTTCCAGTTCAGCAAACAGGTTAACCTATATGAGCGTTGTTTGAAAAGATAAATACCGGTCACTTTTCTTTGAAATTCCATTACCGGCACCATTCTTAAGGCAGGCTTCTGATGGCAAACTTCTAACAGCACCATTCTTAAGGCAGGCTTCTGACGGCAGACTGCCTTTGTGTGCTTTTCCATAATTAAACATTTGAGCATGTTTTATTAATGTACTAGCGTTTCACTAATAATGTATGATATGCATGTAATTGAAACTTTTAGCGCAGAAGCTATGCTTACACAATTTCTGTTCTAGAAGCAATTTTAAATTTCTAACATACAAAAATCTCTGAAAAGTAGTTAAGAAATAATCAAGAAAAATGCAAAAACGATGATGCATGACAAAATATAACTTCGGATTAGAAAACTGTTATAAGTAATTACCGTCTTTTTCTGAAAATAAGACATCCTCCGAAAGTAAGCCCTATCGTAATTTTCGGAACTTTTTGTAAAATAAGACATCCCCCGAAAATAAGCCCTATCGTAATTTTCGGAACTTTTTGTAAAATAAGACATCCCCCGAAAATAAGCCCTATCGTAATTTTCGGAACTTTTTGTAAAATAAGACATCCCCCGAAAATAATCCCTAGTTAAAATAATGTGACAAAAAGAATTCGTTAAAAAATGCTGTTAATTTATTAAGTAATAATATGTTTAGCTTTCCTAATACTCGTATTTCAGAAAAATGTTTGAAACAAAATATTCCGAGAAATTAATTGTTTACCTCTACAGTTCGTTTCAAATTAATTCTTGGAATTTATCTTAAAAATACAACATAAGGCAGCAGTCTACACTGAGCGACAGTGCAGGTATACAACGTTCATTCATTTCAGTCTTGTAAGTCTGATTATTTCCTCATACGTAATTTTATTTAAAAATAAAGTGAATAATTTTTAACCCCAGTTAAAATGAGTACAAAACGAAAGAGCTATTCCGTCGAGTACAAAAAGGGAATCGTGGAAGACTCCAGGGGTGTAAATCTTGTAGCATTCTGTAAAGAGAAGATGCTGGATCTCCGTATGGTTCGTAAATGGCGTGCAGACTACGATTACCTGTGTCAACTGGTGGACCAAGGAAATGAGAAAAAACGCAGAGTTGGATCAGGTCGGCAGCCGTTATTTTCTGAGTTGGAAGATTGCATCTGGGAATGGATTGCAGGCAGGAGAGCAATGGCTTTGGTTGTGCGCAGGGCTGATATTCAAAAATTTGCCCTTGAAACAGCAATTGAATTTGATATATCCACAGAAGAATTTAAAGCATCGTCACACTGGTTGGACAACTTCCTTAAACGATATGAACTGTCTCTAAGGAGATCAACAACATTGTTTAAGCTGGAAGACAATGAAGTTGTTAAGCGTGCACTTGCGTTTAAGCTTTTTGTTGATGGCATCGATTTTTCGAAATACCAACTCTCCAACATGATTGCTATGGATGAGACCGCGGTATTCCTAGGCCAAGGAGCTCAAACGACAGTTCACCACAAGGCTTCTTCGTCAATTTACGTTCCTTCTACCGGTTACGATAGTGCACGTGTTACCTGTATTTTGGCGATTCGTCTAGATGGCAAGAAAGTATCGCCATTTTTAATCACTAAAGGTAAAAAAGACCAGATTCAACGTGTTTCAGGAATTTATGTCATTGAAAGTGAAAAAGCCTGGTGCACCCAAGCAGTTATAAGAAAGTGGGTTGATTTTATGCTGCCACCACTGTTGAGGGGTCAGAATAGAGGTTTACTAGTTTGGGATTCAGCTAGTACTCACCGCGCTAAAGACATGAAAAACTTTCTTGCTGAGAGGAAGATTGATCAAATAATGATTCCGGCAGGAATGACTGGTTACCTCCAGACACTTGACATTGCAAAAAACAAGCCATTCAAAGATCATTTGCGGATGGAAATCAATGAATATATTGAAAACAGAATGGTGAGAAATCATCGAGGTAATTTTGTAAAACCAGGTTTACAAGAAGTTGTGAATTGGGTAAAAAAGTCATGGGACAAAATAACTGATAGTGATGTTTCCAATGCACTACGAACAGGCTACTTAGACAAGAAATATTCATTTAACGATAGCTATATCGCAAGACATGAGAGATTCGGACCAATGATTCAACAGGAAATGGATTTGGAAGAAAATCTGAATATAATTCAGAATTTTATTTATGACGATGTTCCAGAAGAAGACGACATGACTGTAATTGAATAAATTTAAATTTCTGTATTCTGTAAAATATATAAATATACTTTTATTTTTGCCCTCCCCCGCAATTAAGCCCTAGCGCGTAATTTGGACCAAAAAAGAAAGTAAGACAGTGTCTTATCTTCGGAAAAAGACGGTACGTTATAAAATGATCTCAAATAAAATAATAAAATGAGAGTGTAACGCATATATTATTAGAATAGAAAAGATTATCATATCAATGAATTAAAACGAATTGTTTCTAAAAAGTATCCATGATTTTGAATAAGAAATCCTCACGGCGTAATGTTTATTATTTTACATAGCATTTTAAAAATATTTAAGGAAAATTCTATTTACGGTCAATTTAAGGTCTAATTACAATTTACGGTCTTTTGCGAATCTAGGCTATTGCGAGAGGAATTGAGCTGATACAATAATGGTTCAAATAGGTATTTATGAATAATATTGTTTCAAAGCTGCAAAAAAATATAAAAAAAATGATGAAAACACATACTTCACCAGTTACCTATGTATCATATAGCAAATAATGTTCACAAATTATTCCTTGTTAACCTAATTTCAAGACCTAACATGTTTTATTAACGTAGTAGTTCTATTAGGAATTAGGAATCATATCAACTGCGTAATATTAAAAATTTGACTTAATTACTTAACGGTAATTCGTCAGTGTTCACTAAAGAATTTTAAAAAGCGGCTTCAGTAATAATTTGAAAGATAAAGAACTTCATTCAGGTCATGAGGAAGTTTTCTTTCCCCAATGACGGGTACTTGCCTATAACGGCAAGCCATGAGGAAGTTAAAGTAAATAATTTAAAGTTCAACGAATAGCAAAAATCAAATTGATGATTATGTCTTGGTAACAAACGAATAGCAAAAATCGCATTGATGATTATTTTTTTGGTAACACACCCCCTCCTTTTAACAGACACCCCCTCGAAAAAAAAGGCATCATTATACATGTTTTCTGGCATAAAAACTATCTACCTATCCACAAAACATTTTTACCACAAAATAAAAATAATAATTATTATTAATACGTTAATTTGTGATTCTCAGTTATTATCACTAAATCATATATATTTTCCTCCACTGCTGTGCTGAATGTTTCAAAAAGAGTACACGACTAATATCTTTTCAATAATTTATCATACGCCCACAGTTACAGTTTAAGAAATCTATCACACCAGATAGGCTTTCTGAGTGAAACAGGTTTTTGTGATAGGAATTTAGAAGAGTAATCAAGCCTCAAAATTGAAATTTCATGTCGATGATGCATAAAGAGACTTCATGGCAGTTGCTTCGAATACTTGAAATATCTTTTACCAAAACTCCAATTTTTCAGAGTGCAAAACTTGATGACTTTAAACACTTTACCCCGATGTAAAGAAACGGAGAGAATGTCAAATTCTGGAATTGTATAAAAACTGATTTTTTTTTAGATCAAGATTGGGTATAGTTTAAGGAATTAAATTAACATGTGGATAATATGAATGCAAAAAACTATATTATTCCAGACTGTTAGATTTATTGATTGTAACCGCAATCGATAGTTTAGTTTTGCTTTAATAAGCATTTCTTTGAATGGATGTCTGAAACCTTGAACTTGTTTACTCCTGTTTTTCTGACACAAAATATATTTTCCATAATTTAGTATTTCTGAAAATTATGCACGTTATTGCCTTTAACAATATTTGTGTGCTGTACCCCTTCACTTGCTGAAAATTTTAATCAATGAAATCTCGAGTGTTTTTTTTTTCGGGGGGGAGGAAGGATTGCCTATGAAAAATATTTTTTCCTATTGACATAATTTTTAACGGAGACACTATAAAAATTTTAAATTTCATGTATTTTTCAAAAAATACATTACCGTAATTATCGTTATTATTTTACATTACCATAATTATCGTAGTAAAGCCGTATCTTATTCGATTCATTTCTTATATCGAATCATAAAAATCATTGATCCAGTATTCTAAATATATACGGCTCTACAGTCTATAAATATGGTGTCCTGTTACAATCTGTCATTATTGGGTAGTCACTTCAATGTGATGTCTTTCCCTCAAAACCCATGACTCATAACCATTGCAACAGCTGCTGCGGTCTCTAATTTATTAAAATCTCTTTATTCCCTTTATGTGGTAATGACGACACACGATGAGATCATAAACGAGGGAAGATCGCTATGACCTTGAAATGCCTAGTTTAAAGTAATAGACTGTAATAATTTTCGCTCTGTATGTGGCAGCCATTGTATTAAAAATATATCTGCAATTATTGGTCTTAGTATTTACTAAATAAAGTAGTGTATATGGTAATATAAGAACAAAATAATAAAAAGGAATTGTGTATTATTATGGATTTATTTATTTATTCTAAATATGATAGTGTTCTGTAAGCCAAAAATAATAAAATATGATTTTACCTCCCCCCCTTAATAGCTCCACTTAGTGCTCTCACGCCTCTGTCCACTTCACCTGCCCAACCAACTGAAAAGGAACTTCACCCTGTCATCGACTGTGTTGTGACACCTTGGTCCGAATGGAGTGAATGTTCTCATACTTGCGGTAATGGACGAAAAGAAAGAAGGCGCATGATCAAACTGAATCCTGAAAATGGAGGGAAACCTTGTCCTGGAAAATTGGTGCAAAGAAGAAAATGCAAAGAAAACCTACCTTGCCGTAAGTCTAGTTTGATACTATTGGGGTAGCATGCATATTTTATATATATATTGCATACATTTAAGTTCTGGATTCATATACTAACAAAAGATTGGATTTTGGGACTGCAACATTCCTAATGTCAAAATTGGAGAAGAAAACTTCCATAGTCTATTTTTAAAATATCGCATTCGGTAAACTGCATTCGGTAAAGAGAAATACAATTCTTCATTAAAATGACGAACTGTTTTCCTAATTAAGAATACGGAATTTTCTTATGTAAAAATTTATTTAAAAAATGTAAAATTATTAATTAATTAATTTTCGTATCTTGCAGAATAAATCATTTGTTTCAGTTATAACGTGACTATAAGTGGTATTATAATCCCAAAGGGGTTAGCCCAGAAGGGCTGTTAATTTCGTTTTGCCATTTTGCATTGAATCACTATAAACGGCTTATCACTTTTCAAATTGTTGCCTCCAAATATTATCGCCCTGTGTTATATTTAAAGAAATTAAATAATGAAGAATCTACGTAAATGTTTGTATGTTTTTAGAATTGTAATAAAGCAACGGTACGTAGAGCCATAGAATTTTGAATAGCGTAATCTTCCACGAATATTGGCATCTGGAAACCTTAATTTGGAATTTGTTTTATTATCGATTTCATATTTTGTAACACTTTAACGAATTATTGATTAACAAACTGAACGATTTCAAAGCGAGCAATGGCAACACTGTACGGGGGGAAAAAAACATTTTTATCTCCACGGCGCGAGACTGTGTATCGGAAATTCTAAAGTTATGCTCATTTAAAAATTATTTTGCGATATTGCTGTTGAATTGATTTTTATGGTTTCAGTGCAAAGAACATAATATTTAATAAACAAAGTTAACACACAAAACGTTAAAAAAAGTCCCTTTGGGCGTAATGTAAAGTCTGAAAACCTTCATATTTTTTTTATTAAATTATTTCAACAAAAGATAGTTTATTGCTACTTAATAAAAATAGACCCGTCCTGCACTCGGGAATATTAAAATTCAACGAATCCATCTCATTCAACATAGCAAAATATAAATTTCGCAGTTTGACCCACAGAACTTGAAATGTGTTACATTCGAATATGATGTGATCCCTGAAAGATGAAATATTCCGCCATAGTACTGTGAAATCACAAAGCGATACAAAAAAGAATTACAGAAACTTGCCTTATTAGTTTTTTCCCAGTCTCATTAAAAAAAATTTGACGTGGACAACACATGACTTCCTTGTACCGCCTGCTAAATTATAAAAATTATTGCTGCACTTCATTTAAACTTATTGCCTCGAATTAATTAGAGATATATTTCTCATTCAATCAACTCAATTCTCACTCTGCAGCAAGGCAAAAATAGAGGAAAACTCCTCATTAAAAATATCCTCATTAAAAACTGTAAAATACAAAATACCCTAAAAGGCCGAATACAGTTAAAAACAATGATAAATTTTTCTAATTAAATGCCAACAACGGGACGTCAATACTGGCCGCCATGTACTCATAAGATTGCGTAAAGTAGTGTTAAATAAAATTATACTGTTTTTGAGAGCAAATTTCAGAAACTCAGAAAGGCTCAGAAAAGTGTCTTTAGGAATAATTTCCGTAAAATACCGCTGAAACTTCCATTGGTGTTCTAGGTTTTACCGTACCGTATAGTTACCCTTTATACATTTTCATGTACCTGTATTTTATTGAATTTGAAGCAGTTATCTGAAATCCTTGTTTTTTTTATGTACTAAGTATAAAATTATTTATGTTAAGTGTTAAAATTAGAACTGGAAACTTATAAACATATAGTGATGAAAGCTAATATGTAGACAACACCAATTAGAATGTAAAGAAAATCAACTAGAAGCTCGCCTGTGGAAGCGGCCATGATAAGTCGTGACGTCATACCATAATGTTTTATGGCTTCATTTTCGTTGCACAGGGCATACGGAGGAGGCTTACTCCATTTATTCTAACCGTCTTGGAATTAAATCGCTTTGCTACTAAGCGTTTAAAATGTAAACGAATTCGCGCCACGTTAGGCTTAACTGCACTCACACTTTTAAATTGTTAATTTCTACAACTATTGCACGTAAATTAACTAAATGCACAAAAACCTTAACCGGAGCATAAGAACAACATAATTTAGTCATTTTAAAGCATAAAATGCACAGTTTACCAACATATAAGAATGAAAAACAGAGTTCACCTTGTCTGGTAAAAGGGTGGGTATATTTAGGTGCAGCCGATCGCAAAAAAAAAGGTCAGCTGCAAACCTAGATGTTGTAGCACTCCCATATATACAATTTCAGCGTTGTACGGCTAATAGTTATGGAGCTGTGCGAGATACATACATGCGTACGGGAAATATGGTACCCCAAATTTTTCGTGATCACAATACTTCGTTACTTAGTACAAGGAAGCGAAAAAGGTGAAGGATCAGTTTTATGATTCGTGAAAATATCTGGACATGTGAAAGGAGAGATATTTCGATAGTGAAATTTTAAAGTGTTAGCCATAAAGAACAGATTCAAAAAATCGGCAAATTTACTAGAAATCTGGACTAAATTTCATTTAAAAATAATATTTTCTACTGTTTTATGAGCTTTTGTGACAAACATTTTTAAAAAATTGCTTCAACTTTCACCGAAAAATCTGTTTCTTATTAAATAAATGAACCTTAGAAAAAATCACTTCAAAGTGCGCCTGAATCCTTCTTGCAGAAATCATGCATCAAATTTCCTAGTTCTGAGCCATTCGATCACTGTAGCAGGCTCACCAGTGTTTAAGTCACTGAAAAGCCGAACGTTGAAGTCATTCAAATGTAATTTGACCTGGGATCTAATCCCAGCTAGCTGGCTGCATGGGCGTTTTCATGATTTTCCTCATGCGTAACGTATCATAGTCAAATAAAGCAAACCAATCCATTTCTAGGACTATGCGATACAACACGTATGCTCTTTCTTTTAAATCGCCGATTCTCTAAAGAAACGAATTAGCGAACGCGGGAAACTCTCTACGGTATGAAGTGAATAGGAATGAGAATGAGAGAAAGAGTAAAGAATGAATCCAACTTTAAAGTTTCATGCACATTTTGAGACTTTAGCTTAGTTAGACTTTAGCCAGTTTTTTTTTTTCTTAAGCCCGAAAGTGTATTAACCCAAATGGGCTTTTAGACTGGAAACAGGATTTTCCGTCGTCCACTGTAAATGACTGTATCACTTTATAGAGTTCCTCACTTTTATTCTGTTAGATGAACTGTCGAGGAACCTAGAGAGCTGTTAGCGAATTATCGCTTAGTTCAAAGGACAGAGATCGTAAGTTCAAGAAGGGTTAATTATCCTTTATTCACTCACACTAAGATTAACAGTTAGCCCTTCTTGGGGCTTACAGAAAAGCCTCCAGTTGGGTTTAAAAGTAAGAAATCAGAACTAACTAAGAGCTTTAGCCGAAGCTAACACAATTCTAATGTAGTTGGCGCGTAATCTTAAAGCAGCCGGCGAACCATCAAAATGCACGGAATAATACGGACGATCGTAACAACAGCTTAGAGAGACGTAGCCCAAAGGCAAACGCGTGCTATCCAGAATTCCTAACTCTGTCTCCCGAAGTCAGTTGAGCTTTTCTTTAATACTATCTCTTCCTCATTTGCATTCAACGCGTTTCTAAACCTCATTCTAGTAGGGAATTGTAAATTGAAACGAGATAAGATAGGATAGTTGAGCTAAATTAAAATAACTATTATAAAATTAAAATATACCTTCCAACTTTTCAAATTGTTGCCATTAAATATTAACGCTCTATATTATAATTAAAGAAATTAAGCAATAAATATTCTGGAGGAATGTATGCATGTTTCTCGCAGTGTGAAAAAATGACAATACCTAGGGCCATCAAATTCTGAATAACGTAGCCCTCCACCCGCACGTGTGCACTTAGAAGGCCGAATTTTGAATTTCGAATTTACACTTCATATTTTGTAAAACTTTAATGAACTTTCGATCAACAAAATCAACGATCTGAAAGTGAGCAGTGAGAATATTGTACGGAATGAAATATTTTTATCTCCAGCGCGCGAGACTGTCTATCGAAAATTCTAAAGCCATGCTGTTTTTAAATATTTTGTGACTTCGCTGTTGAATTGAATTTTATGTGGCGTAAATGCGCAGAACATGATATTTAATAAATGAAGTTAGCACTCAGAACACACTTTAATAATAAAAAGGCAAAAAAAAGTTTTGCAAGCCATGTTTACTAAGAAACTGAGAAAATGCTGATAAAAATAGAAAAAATATATGCCAACACTTAACACAACATTGAGAATTGTAAAAATATGCTGCTATACTACTATTAAAAATTTGGTAATTTTGCTGTTGAATTCTATATGACGTAAGTGCAAATAAAATTATGCTTAATAATACAAAAGGAAAGGGATTAGCAAGAGTGAATACAATAGCAGAATTGGGTAGACTGCGAGCTCGGCGAGAGCGTTAAAAAAAACTTAATAAACCCTTTTGGACGATTCTAAAAAATCTGAACCCTTTCAGGATTTTGTTTTTCTATATTTCTGTGCTATTATTATTTATATTTGTATGCTTATTTTTTATTTGGATCTGGAAATGAACTTTATAGAAAGTCATGCGAAACTCGCTACTTCTTCAAACAATTGATAAAGACATTTGAGATAAATTTCGACTTATCTTCTTATTACCTTCTTAATGAAATAATACCAAGAAACAAAATTTGTGGAAGCAGTACTTTAAAACATATATTCTAATTTTCTTTCAGCTGATTAAATATTTCAATACTTTACTAAATTCGCGAATCACTGACCGAATTCATAAAAATCGTTCAATCCTGGTAATTCAACTGAGTTTCAAACGCCTAGCTGCGTGGTTAATTTTCGTAGCTTTTTCTCAACTCTAAAGTGAATACGAGGCAATTTTATTTCGAAAATCCTTTACAAAGCTATCTCTTCCCTTAAATATAGATTTCGTGTGCTTTACCATATTCAAATAATTTAACCTAATCTAACTTTTCTAACTGCTTGCCTGATAGTATCTTGCTGAAGCATTATGACACTTCAAGGAAATCTCAAAATTTCGCTTCCTAATATTTTGATTTATATTTGTCGCATTAGTAGTTAATTAATTGCATTTTAATCCTTTTACTTGTTACCTTAGGAAGTGCCTCAGTCACTCAGTTCTTTTCACGATTCTGCTGTAAAACTCAGTGTTATGGATTTCTTGCATTATTTACCTTCCTCCCCTCTCGGAATGGTCGGATGCTTGTATTTTAACCATTTGCTTAGGATGGGCGAACCCATCAATCATTTAGCAGCGCCTTCACCAAAAGCATTGTCCAAGGTGCACCAGAGGGAAGGCGACCCTTATTACATCCGCGAAGAGGGGAGCAGGACAACACACATACAGCCAAGCATTGGCAGCTTGCAACCATCATACTTGTTTGTCAACCACCATACTTACTGCCAGCTTGTCTGGGCAGCTTGCAATCATCATACTTGTTTGTTTGGTTTTTTTGGGGGGGTTGCATTTTTGTTGGTTAGACGGCCCGGTCCTTGTTAAGACACATGGCCAGCTCTGCTGGCTAGGAGGGCTGGGGCCTCGCCTCTTATTCTCACATTCTCACAACCAAGCCTTATGAACCCACACCCAGACTAGCAGTCAACTTCCTCTAGCCATTATGTAAGATTTAGTTTTATTAACACTGTCTTGTTTATGTTAAAATCTGTTCTATATCCCTACTACTTGCTCTGCTTCCACCAGAATGAATATAAATGAAAGAAGTTTGAGTTGAGTAAGAACCTGAATTAAGGAAGGAGGGATTAACATTGGCCATCACTTTAAATTAAGCCCCTCTGTATATAGCCGACGCAAGCAGGAATCCTTCGACTTGTTGTTTTCCGACGTTGGCACTTGCATATTAGGTAATTAATGCGTGGAACTTAACAAGATGGGTTTTAAGATAGATTTAATTTGTGTTCGGATGTAATTTGATTTTACGTGTTATGCGTTATTCCCACCAATAGTGAAGGTAAATGTGTTAAATCTGTGTTTTACGTCAAGCAAATTTTAATAATTTAATATTATGCTGATTCTTGTGTTTATTTTAACCTTCTGAGACGGTAGGGGAAGCCGAAACAAAACTTCTTCTTGCAGGCTTAAGAGTTAGCTTAGTTACGTAAATTGGAGTTTTAACCTTATAACGGTACCATTCAAAGAGAGGCTTTTCTTATTTACTAAAAATACAGAATATCGTCTTATTGCTTATAAAATAATTATTCGAACTTCTGTAGATCATTAAACTTACAAGAATTTTAAACTCTTGGCGAATTTGATAAATTACAAACCGTTTCCTTACTGAATTGAATAAATTTTGAAAATAATCCAAAAATAAATTGTTTTACCTTAATGAACTTTGCATTCAAAGCCATTATACTTTACCATATGTCAGTCTAAGGCAATGAAAGTGTATGGTTTCATTCATAAATTTCACAAAGAACGGTAATCTAATTTTCTTCCAGATTTAACTGCGGCAAATATAAAGCTGCTTCGAATGTTCTGCATCTCTTGGAAAATCTTCATTATCTATTGTATATATTGAGTTACCTTATATATTATTTCATCCGAAATAAAATCTCGTGACAGGATGCTCGCCAACGAAACCGCATCTTACGCAGATTCTAACTGAATTAAAGATGTAATGTCTTTCTGTCTTGTTAAAAGGACGAAATACAGAACACGTGACACACGCTGGATGTAAATTAACGTATTCATAAAGATATTCTCGCATATGCAGCGCTAGTTAATTAAGTTAGAAGACTCATTTCTGTACGGAATAAAGGTGCAGTGGCCATACCTTCCCCCCTCCTTAAACTGGGTGTTTCGAAGGATGCGTAAAACTTCCTTCGTTTGATAGTTTAGAGTCATGAATCATGTTGCATTTCATGCGAAGTCTATATTCAGTCTGATCTTGCGAAGAAGATCACGAAATATGGAACTAATAATGATGCGTAAAGTGCAGTGTACATGTTACATTTTACTCGGCTGAGTTTCAAGGTTAAGACGTTTTGGCTATTTACATAAATTAAGCTTGAAATTTGATGCTTAAGAAGTTTAATCTGTTTACATGAATTTCGTTCAATGTTCAGTAGGTTGCAGATTTAATCGTGTAAGAATTCCAGATTCGAAATCTGGAGTTAAGATATTTCAGTACCTCACGTATACAGTAATTTATCAACTGTCCTAGTTAGGATAGCTCACCAACGGCCGAACGTTATAAACGCTGAACATTGGTACAGGTACAGGTAGAAATTAGACTAGCACATCTGTAGTACCATAAGTTGTTGAAACACTGCTACAGCAATCGCTAAGTATTAAACTCTCGCCACAATTTAGAATTTCGAGAGAGAACTCCTCGGGAGGCGTTCCAAGAATCTCTGACCCCTATTTCATTACCACCAATCCCTTAAAAGGACTTTTAGCTCGTTATATATTTTGAGTGCTCCCTTGCCTCAAAGGCGCTTACAAGTATCCACTTACTATCCACACGTTTACAAGCACCCATGGCTTCTCCGAAATTCGAGCCTGGAGCCTTCGGTATGGTATCAGTGTTTCTAACTACTATCCTGTCTGGGTGGCTTTTACGTGCAGTTGCCCATGACGAGACTCGAATTCTGGATCGTCCGATTGCTACCCGTATGTAATTTTCAATTACACTACGAAAAAACAATGAACATTGGTAGTTCGAACTTCGTTCCGTGAGCGAACGAAATTCGCAAAACCCTCTAAAACCATATCCTAAATGCTCCACACATGCACACATGTCTGTTTGCGTATTAAACACTAAAGACATGCATTGTTTGTCTGGAAGCATGCTGTGTATCTTTCGTTAAGTACTCTTTCAGAAAATTTCCAGAATGTTCAAACACTCTTGAACATCATTGTATTATACAATTATTATTGAATTAGTATTTGCATTTTCTATTTTTAATAAAAATTTTAAGTTACATTGTTTAAGATTTCGTTAGAAGTAACTTATATAAATGGGGCTCCAACCTGAATTTTGTCTAGGGCCCGCTAGCGACTAAAATCGGCACTGTTGTCAGAAGTGTAAATTTAACTCGTGGCACCTAGCGGAAGTTACTAATGGGTTTGCCTTAAATAAAAGGTGGCCCTACCAAATTGCAATAAATTACCTTTTACGCTGTTAATAAATGTCAACTAAAAATCAAAACAGAAGAATAACACTCCAAAGTGAAATACAAAAACGTTCCCGTGATTTTTCGTGTTAAAATTCAATTAGTTCCACCAATAATTTAGTTTAGTTTCCAATAATTTTAGTTTCCAATAATTAATGCAATATATTCATGAGCTAACATTATTATTACAATATCGAACATATTATGTAGGCATTCGAGTACTTACGTATTTTTCTATCAATCGTGAAAGTTGGCGGAGATACTGCCAAAAGTGCGCCAATGCTTCCGCTGAAAGTTTGAAGGAATAGACTGCACTTTATTTAAATATATATAATAACAAATTTCTCTTCACTCGATTATATAATCAACAGATATAAGTTACGAATGTGGGATATAAAATTTAAATGGTACGATTTGTCCGGCAAAGAAGATTTCAGATTTGTCTGACAAAGAAATTTCTTAAAAGTACGCCAACCATTCAGGCGATCAAAGACCTGTAATGAAGTATAACATAATAACAAAATTGTCACTTTCTTTATGAAATGGACGCCACATAAATTCACTTAAATATCAATCTAAATAGTAGTGCACTACTTTAGATTGTCTTGTATTGTGCCCATTTTGACAACCTCCACAGTCTTTTAATGTGAGTATGCATATCAATAAAACCTTTCCAAATAGTTTCAAAATACTCCACTGGTTGCTATTCTGTAGAAGGCAGATGTCAAATTTTAATCCCTTTTTCAAAATGCAACAAAACAGAAATTCTTTCGTGTATTAATTCTCTCCTATTCAATAATTGTTTTCAAAAGCCAGATAAGAAATGTTTAAATATATACGTGTAACCAAGGCTTAATTTCTAAAATTAGAAGTAGCAGAGGCCTATGGAAGACTTCCCCTAGGAAGGAATAAAAAAATAAATAAATAAAACAATTAAGAAATGCAAAAAGATAAATCTAATACATTATTAAATTAATTATAAGTAATTAAATAAAAAATAAATTACCGACCTAGTCTTATTTGGAGCTCCGACTGAAATTACAATTCCACTCAGAAACTAAGAAATAGCTCAGTCAATCCCCATCTGAATTTAAGACCTGATTATACGTATAATGTTCTATTTCAGGGATGAGAGATACCAACACACCTAAGGAAAAAGATTAAATGATTAAAACGTCACTAAAGAGAAGCTTCTGAAATAAAGAAGGAAGAGTCTACGACTTTCTTATCACGATGCTCTGTCGATATAATTGTAGCCATCTAGCAGAAATTTTCCCTAAATACGATCCGATAACTACGTAAGAAAAACGTAAGACTTCTTTGTACAAGTGACAGTTGTAGCCCTTTGCATTTGGTCACATCGTTCAAAAAGTCTACAGGAGCTCTACAGTGGGAAGTCACTAGCGTGGCATGTGCACGATCAGGGTGTGATCACTTTTATTATTTTCAGAAACGAAAAATTTACCCGCTCTCCTGAATTCATTGCACTTCCTTCTCTGATATTTGCCTACGGGATTGTTTTTCCTTAAAAATCTCATCTGTCTTGTGTCCGGGGGAAAGACAGGCCTGCATTGAGAAATCAGAATAGGTTTTTAAGGGATATTTATTATTAAAATAAAATCTGGCTGTTGATATTGAGGTTCAGTTACGGGCTCCAGTACGCTTCGGCTGATATTACGATTTAACCGCAAAAACAGAGAAATACCGGAGCCGAGCTCGGGTGGGCTCCGGCGCCATTTAAGCTGTCGTGTAACTCAATCAGTTTCGATAAAAACTGAAATAGAAAGCGTTGACGTATAGAGAACTGGTTAAAAAGGCTGTATTCTCAGTTTAATACTTCACACTAGTATATCAAGCGTAGTCAGCTTTAATCCAGTCGAACAGTCTCCATCTGAATTCAAGAGACTCAAAAGGTCTAAGGTTCCATAGTCAATATCAAATCGAAATTATAATTCCCGACCGTTATGTTTCATATATAAAAATTATAGCTACCTCTATATCAACTATACATTTAAATGAAACTGAACCTATCTAATTCTGCAGCAAATGGTTCAGGGCTTTAATCTATTCTAATAAATATCCTCTAATGTTTAAACAAATATCTGTAATAATGCATATTGCATTAAGGATATTTTGTCATGAAAATGGAATGACAATCGTACATCTCCATATTTTAGATTGTATGGAAAGAAGTTCTGTTTCACAGAAAAAGCCGTAACGCTAAAAATAAAGCAAAACCACCATCCAGTGTGTTTCCATAGAACGAAAATACTAATTTTATATCCATAATATCTAGTTTTATTTTGTTTTGATATCAGTGTTACATCAGTCATGTTGTCAATCATACTGTCTCTCAAATTTTTTATTTAATTTTATTACTTAAACCAATATTTTCATTAGTCGTTTTTTACTTATTTAAAATGCATCATAATCCATATGCAGTTTAAAACTACAATTCCATATTTCATTTACTCTTCTTTTCTGAGAACTATTTGAAGATCAAATGCCATCTTATGTAGAAAAAATTAAGCATGTCGCATAACGGTTGCCGAATTCCAGGTACACATACTGTATACTACTTTTATACTTTTTACTTCGATACTTCGGTGGGTATTCTGGCATTTAGCAGGAGGGAGATGTTCCGCTCTTAACATATGCTGAGAGAATCCCGTAGTGGGAGTACTCTAGATGAGAATTACCTACAGTTCAAAGTATTTATATAATTTTCCCCACTGTTATTAATTAGAATTACAGCATGTACAAATAACCTTATGGTTAAAATTATGAAAAATTATCGAAGAAATATTTTTTTCCCTCTTAGGTCCACTGGAGGGGTCTCTAAATACTACGGCCCGCCAAAGAATTTTAACTAATTTTATAAAATTTTAATAAGCAAGGTAACATGCATATTACCTATTTTATAACGGTCAATCTATCGATATATTGCCTGTCCCTCACGTTCTTTGAATACCCTATTATAAACATTACACAACCGTCTCTAAATTTACACCGAGTGAAATACAGTAACATTATTTACTTTCATACTAGGTTTGTTCACAGAAACTTTCAGCAGCGATTTTGTTTAAATATTAATTTCTGTTTTGTATGCGTTGCAGTTTATTTCAATTTGGAGAATTTTTTTCACACAAAATTTGTCCGAAATATAGAAAACCTATGTGAAAAAGTTTGCCCCCGAATAAACTGTTAACAAAAGGCGCTGATAAATTGTTACAACGGAGAGATAAAGCCATTTAAAAGTAAAGTTACATTACAAACCGAAGAAAATGTCTGTTATTCTCGGACAGGAATATTTTTGAAAATGCTTAAACAGTTTTGAGAAATTTATGTTAGGTGAAACTAACTGCATGAAAGTCTAAAAAACATATCTCTTCGTGTTCTAACTAGCAGTATGTATCCACTAGCAAAAATCTCACTGCCTTGCTTAACATCTGTATGGTATTCATCATAATTACGTCATCTTATGAGGAACTATATCGGCCCTCGAGTCTTCGTGAAAAGCCAATATTGCCCGCGGGATGAAATGTTTAGAGTGCCCTGATCCAGTATATTAGCTATCCAACAGAGAAAATTAACTCCGTGTATTCTGCGCAAAGTGGCGCCATCTGTTGACTAAAAGGGAAGTTATTCGTGCAGTGTTCTAATGAAATAATTTCAGATACACATAATAATTTCAGCTTCATTCAGCTGCACGTATAATATGAAGCTCCTGGCCCTAAGAAAATGAATGTTTAAATGAAATTTGCAACCAAAAGGTCAGTAAGGTTTAAAAAAGTCTCAAATTATTCTCAAGAAAGTAAATTATTACTAGCCAAAATGCACATTAAAGCGTGTATTTATTGTATCTGTGCAATAAGTGCTGTTAAGCATTTCAGTCTTATGGCACACATAAGGAGTTTTGAGTAACTGAAAATAATCAAATAATAATAATAAGTATGATAATAATATCATAATAATAATAAGATATAATAATATCATAATAATAATAATGAGCTGTTGCGAAATGCCCAGCTGCGGTAAGATAGTTTCCCGCAAAGTGGGGTTAGGGTTCCCAAAAAGTGGCAAGTAAACGCAGGGTTTCCAGATTTGGCGCAAAATCGTCCATTTGACGATATTTGGCGACAAAATTGGTGATATGCCATAGACTGAGACAGAACATTCTAGAACGCATTCTCAGTGGTTTTCCCCAAGGACCAAGGAAAGATTCAATTACGAAGCTCTTAGGCTATAAGCCTTTATCCCCACATCATCAAAGAATATTATTATCGCCAAAAGAGGGCTTCCGCAAATAGGTAAAATTTAGTGTCGAAATGTTATAATAAACAAATGATAGAACTCCTTCGCATTGACAAAAAAAAAAGGCAAAAACAGTGAAGCTCTTAATTTAGCAATTTTTTTATGGCGAAAAAAGGCCAGAATCAAAGAAATTTGATTAGCAGCGAGATTTCCTTGATCGATGGTCATGTGGTGTTAACAACACGTGAAAGGAAACACCTGCGAACTTCTTTCGCATGTGCTTCGGGTCTGGGGAGAGAACATTCTCGAAACGAGGTTAAAGCTATATATACCCTGCCAGTGCGCGGAATAGGAGTATCTTGAGTAGTGTAGTAGTGAGACTTGGAGTTCAGAGATTAGCTTGAGAGCTATCGACCAAGTCGGATACCGTGAAGCTGTCTTCACCGTTACAGACTCATAGCCTGAAAGGCTGTGTTGCCGATTGTTTCAGCGTGCTTGTCGTAATTCTTTGACGACTGTAACGTGTCTTTGGAGTTGTCTTGTGTAATAGTGCTTACTCGCGAATAAATTGTGTTTTGATTCTTCATTAAGTGTTATGATCAATTACTCCAAATCCACGAATCCGTAGAACGCAACAAAACTAATGTGTGGTATTATGTTTGTTGAGTAACACAAGTTTTCACTTTTGAAATTTTGCTTTAGAAGCAGTAAATTATCATTATCGGCAATTTGCACGTAATATATTTTTCATTTGCCAGGGGTAGGAAAAAGATCAGTAACCTTTAGGCTTTTTTTTATTATTATTTATTATTTTTTTTATATATTTATTTCTCAAGAGTGGGGAAAAAAGCATTAAAATAACCTCTACCCAAATCTGTCATTGGAAATTTGATGTGACATATGACTAGAATCAATTTCGGACAGAAAGCTTATTTTACTTTACTTAATTATTTACAAGCAAGGCCATTTGATCAGCAAGTTATACTCAACTGCACGATTTGTTTTTCAAGCATTATATATAAGCGCACATATGCAAACTTTTCAGCAGTCTTATTTCGGGTTGAATTATTTCGGATATAAGCTGTCTTATAATTTCTAATTAACGATGATCCTTTAAAATAAACCCCAAAATGTGAAAGAAAGTTGGGACAAAGTTTCAAAGGAAAATATCTGCGCATAAATTTAAAACCAACTTTTAATACATTATTCATAAGTGATACCTCAAATGTTTAAAAGCTGAATGTATAAAAAGGGCAGGAGTTGAATAATGAATGTGCTTATATTACCAGAGTAAACTAGTTGTATATTCTAAAGCTTTTTTTAAAACTTTGAATATTTTGTTTGCTTTCAGCATGACGATGTTTGAAGTTTAAAATATTTCTTATTAAGTAAAAAATCAATCTATACGAAGTAACTTTTTCAAAAACAAGATTTAAGGGGGAAAGTATACTATTTGCTATATCTCAAGTCTAAAAATCAAGCAATCTCGTTATTATTTATAATATATATATAAATTTAACAAATACAATATTATCTTCTTCATATAAAGCAAATTAAAATTTTAAATTATGTAAATTCAGTTGTAAACAAAATAAAATGATTAGTTATTGCTGTGAACGAATGAGTAATATCATTCAAATTCAGAAAGCATAAGTAAATAAAGTGCAAGCATGTAAATACATAAAAAATGTAATACAATACAATTCAAAAATTGTGTCTTAAAAACTTTAAAAAAAATTTTTAACTAAATTTAATTTGCATAAAGTGAATAATTATTGAGCAGGCAGGAAACAAATATTTTCAAAGAGAAATTGCCATCAAACCTAACTCTTCAATCATTCAATTCGTGTTTCGTCATCCATATAGGCATGTGTTAAGAATTACAAAACCAAAAGTAGTGAAATGTTTAAATGAGAAATTTAATAGTTAAGAAATTTTCGACAGATTTAGAAAGCAAATCCACTATAGGAAAACAAAATTATTAATTAAAATACATAGCCAAAGTAATTTAGAATCCCAAACCTATATAGGTACTTCCCCGACACGAATTATGCTTACAAGCCAAAATAAACTAAAAAAACTAATTCTAAACATCATAAAAATTGCAAGCATAATCATTGAAAAATAAAATAAATACAATCTAAATTAATGTATAATACAAAAAAGGCAAGTAAATAGTGAGTTTCGATTTAATTTACTGGGTTACCATGTTATCCTAGTTTAAAATATTGCTAAACAATATAAGGTTGACTAGTTTGTAGCTGCTGTGTGTGTGTGTTATGATTTGGGAATGTTGCAGATACGACATGATTAAACAGTAATTGCAAACATAATCGATCTAGTAAGAAATAATCCTAGCAGATTTAAATAATATTCCTTTTATTTTAGTTAAGCATTTTGCGACCACAAATATTTTTGCACATTAACCGTGGCATTTCCAGACCGTAACGTTTACACTTTTGATATCGTTGTGATAAGAATCAGTTTTAACACAGCCGAGGGGCAGAAGCGAAGTGCTATGCGTTCAGGATAAAATCTTACTTAAGAAAGGGTTAATTTTGGTTTCCGTATTATTTGATTGGGTAATTTTAGAGCAATGTAAGTTGAATAATAATTTCATATCAATGTAGTAATAATTTTAGAGCAGTGTCAACAATGTAAGTTGTTTTTGTCAGAGCGGTATGTAAAATTCTTATGATAAAGATTAATCTAGAAATGATGCAGTTCAGAGAAACTTAATTACTATTTTTAGATTAGAGGGGGAAATACCCAAATTAAAATGAAGAATTAAGGGTTATTGTTGATTAAAATAAAAATTTTAGTTGTTAAATTATTCATTATGCTACATAAATATCTTCGAGAAAAGGCTTGAATCATGCTTTTGTATGCCCTTGTAATGTTCTCCCTGGCTTTTGCGTGGCGTACAGACAGTAGGGTTTTTTCCCCCTCCAGAGGACACGCATTAACAGCTTAATTAAGCGTAATAGCAGGACTATTGTCCTCATGGGGTACAGAGAAAGACAGCATTTAGGGATAAAAATTATCAAAACTGTATGACTGAAACCATTTTCACTCGTTGGAAAGATTGTCCAAACTAGGTAATTTAACTATTTTTATATGATGAAAACAATGACAATATATAGGTTATTTTTTTAAAACTCAAAATTTTGAATTTTGACATTCCAGCAAATGGTAATTTAAAGCAATGCTTCTATTTTCCTGTTTTACCGACCTAGAAAGTATGTTTCAAAAATTCGCTTTCAAAACTTGAATTCGCAGGCTTTCTACATAATATTTGCACATAACCTTAAAAGAAATTCAACTAATAACATATCGACTTATTTTTACCGCATGAGGAGAGTCTTTTCCACTGTTTAGTTCATCTGTGGGTTAATTTTCGGCTATGCGCTATTTATTTATTTATTTTACGTGGCCGGTGAAGTTATTTTGTCTCATAAAACTGGTGTATGACTTTATTTATTAGGTGATAACTTTGATTTATTTTATATTGAAGGCTTGTCGTATTGGGGGAAGATTCGAATATGGCAAAGAACGGAAAGAGCTATTTGTCTACGAGGAAGGATGCCATGGATGATTTATTTTAGTTTGAAGGCTTGTCGTATTGGGGGAAGATTCGAATATGGCGAAGCACGCAAAGGGACAAGCGCCTGGCCCCAGCCACCACCCCTGTTCTTATTGGTTACCGTTTATGACGTCAAAGGTTGAAGAGATTTCATTACGTTTACGTTAGGTTGTTCCGTGTACGTTAGGTGAACTTATACTGCTTTGGTCATGGTTATGTATAAATGTGAATTTGTGGAACTAGGTCTCAAGCTTGTGGCGCCCAAAAATGCCGCGAGGAATTCATTTCGTCATTATATAACATCACAAGTCGTGTCCAATAAGAGCTTGGGGTGGTGGCTGGGGCCAGGCGTTTGTCGCAAAGGGCTATCTGTCCAAAGAATATGTACTGTTAAGATCAAGTAGCGATATGGACAATGGAAGTTCAACAGCCAGTGAAAGTGAAACTTCACCTAATATTTCATCATTTCCGAGTTTAAATTATCGCGTCAAGTCAAAGAACGATTCATTTTAACCCGTGTTCCTCAATTTCCTATATACGTCTCGGAGGGGGAAAATGTCGGCTAGGTACCAAAGAACCGGCACACAGAACATCACAGAGGGGAAATTCTCGCCAACAGATTCCGTCGCCAAATCCCTTGGCGAATGTTCCCTTTTCTTTGTAGCGGCGTTGCAGACAAAGTGGTTTACATTACGTCTATGGAGCCTTTCCTTCTTTACATAGAGTTTCTTTGATTTGTCTACGAGGAAGGATGCCATCGTGGAGGACTTTCTAAGGGAAATTGTCTCGTATTCATATTACATTTGGGGGATTACATTTGGGGGAAAATTACGAAAATCAAACATTCGCCTGGGATAGAACTCGAATCGTTCTCCCAGTGTTCAGCGGCCTCAAACACTGTGCCACTAGTGGGACCTTGCCTTATTGAGTCATTTCTTAAATTTGAAATAAGCATTCAAAAGACATTTACTTGTGCAGTATTTCTGACGAACACCATATTATTAATTCTTTGAAATTATATCGTAACAAGCCCTTAGATGTGGATATAAAATTATTTTATTTCCAAAATTAAGAGGTTTCATCCATATAAGTAGCAATTTACTAACTGAGAAGATTCCCTAAAAAAACCAATCAAAATTGCATTTGGAGAATTGAATATTCATGCCAGTGAGAATCTGTGTGCTAAATTGTATATAATTTCGGAGGACATCCCAAAACCTCCCGTTTTCGGAATTAAAAAATTAATACATTATAATGTCTCCATTAAATTCTTACAGAAACTATCTTTTAAGCAAATCTTAAAACTACTATTATTGAATTTTAAAAATCCTTTTAAAATTTAAAACTTTCCTAAATTAATAAATTATTGCTTAAAACAACGTGAATTTTGTCTCGTGAAACTTATACCTCTAAAATTATTTAAGAAATTACTTTTGATTTATAAGTTTTTCAATTAGGGGCACATTAACTTAAGACAACATTTTTTTAGAGAATTTTAAGCACTCATTAGGGTCTGATTCGATTATTATGGAATAATATTCGATTAAAACCAAGTTGTATTAAAACCAAATGTTTATTGTTACCATGTAAGTACTAGTAAATTTTCCACATTGTTTAATTAGTGCTTGACGATCATACCGCCATATTACTACTACTATTATGGCTCTAAAAACAATTCTAAATGTTAGCGATCATATAATGCTGGAATAATTCCACTGTACTATATATAAATGTGAAAAGATACATGTGAGTAACATTAAACTTTTATGCAGGTATGTGGCTAAAATCATTTATTTATGTCATACATTTTGCAGGTATACTACGACTTAAATTTATATTATTTTCATTTGTGAATTAAAAAAATACTGTTAATATTTATATTTGGTACTGAAAAATATTAATATTTTTCTTTTGTTATTTATTTTTAGCTGACCGAATGGGAGACAAAGAAGGTAGTATTATATAAATAGATTTTATTTCTAATTCTATCATTTTTTTATTATTTTTTTGCTGGCATGACATTTGAACATAACACAGAAATCCTTTTGCATGCAATGAAGCATTTAACGCTAATAATTCCGAACCGTCGCTGAGGCCTGCATCAGAAGAGTTAAGTCTGGAGCTTGAATTATTATCTGCCTACTAATGCTTTCTAATATAATAATTGTTATAAAATAACTGAGAAATCTGTACAAAAAATTCGATACATAATACTAAAATATTCAAATATAACTCGGACTGATGGATTTTTCACTTAGCGTTTCCTAGTCATGATATCCAAGGACACAGTAAGTGTTCTTGAATATATATTGGATATTTTGTCCGTTCCGTACGACGTTTGTGAGAGTGATAAACAAGTAGAAAATAATCCCTGGAACAAATTTATTTATTAATTTTGGAATTAATTTTAATCATTACTTAACGTCATCATTTATTAATCATGGATCAGTCTCAATTATATTATTAACCATGAAGTAAATTATTTATTATTAATTGTTTCGAGTTTATTCAGTTTGGGACAAGGGTCTCAAGATCTGAAATTTAGACTAGGGTTCAAAAATATGGGAATGCTTATTTCTGCGACATTCGCTGTCACAATCCAAACTCAGAATGACACGTAACATCTAATTTCGAAAAATCGTTTACCACCGACCATTTTGCAGGATACATCGCGCCATTGTTTTCATAAACTTGTTTTTAAAAAATGAGCTGTTTCAACAGTTTAGCTAAACATTTACTGATCACATCCTACTCCGCTAAAGGGAAATAGTTTTTATTTGCTTTTAATATTTGTTCATTGGTATATGTATTACGTTTACAAATCAAAAATAGAATTTTTTGTTCGCGGGAAAAAATTTTTCCGTCCCACTTTTAAACTTCTTCCTGGAAAATATCGGAGATCATTCAAGCTTTTCTTTCGACTGTATTTCGGAGGATAACAGAAAAGTCTGGATGTCCTTTTTAAAGCGGATTTCTTTACAATCTGTAAAGCATATTGGCTTGGCTAGTATTTTATGTCGCTGTTGGATTTCTCTTTTCTCTTGTACGTCTTTTATTGGCACATATGAGTCATAATTGTTCCTTGCTAACTTTTCTGCTATATGCTTTTACGTACGAAATTCAAAGTTTGAATAGTATAATTCTTTTATGGTAATCCTTCTTCGGGGGAAATGTATTTTTCGCCACACGCAAAAGATATTAAACTATTGTTTTTGCTGTCCATGTTTCATAGCTTTGTGAATGAATGAAACGTTAGTTGCTCCTGTTGCAACATTACCGCAAGAAATTTAGTATATATTGGCGAGACATCTATTGTACCACACAAATTCCCTTCACTGAAAGTTTTTAGCTAAGCCGTTTGCTCTTGTTTGCAGCACGGAATCCAACCAATAATAGGTTCCAGTTCCACTGGATGACATATTAAAAGGATAATAACCTTGACAATAGTATGGTTTTCACCCACATCCGTCTTATATTTCTTACTTGAGATCGCTACTCATTATGCAGTCATGTCTACTGATAATTTCTGTTACTGTTGACATCCCAAGTCCAAAAGCCTTCTTTATTGCAAATAATAATAAATCAAGAAACGGGTTACTTATGTTGACTGAGCCAGTCTTAAAGGGTTGACAACTTGCTGGCAGTGTTGACCTCGTAACATAGCTATCTCAGATTGAAGTTTCCTTAAAAAAGTTACAGATACAGGATTGCTATAGTGCCGAGGAAGGCTTCTTTGTCTTTGAAGGAAACCTAGTGATGTGAACTAGTAGCTCTTTTCACCTTTCAGGCAGGAGCAAGTTACCTGCAAAACATGTTACCATTAGCAATTAAAGAGGCGGGAGGTGAGATAACATGAATATTGTTCCAGTGAAATTCGAACTAATGATACCAAAATTCCCTAACCAAAAGTAAAAGACAGACGGGCCTTTCCATCGAAAATTGCGAAACGATTTGCCGATGATGTCTCAGATTTTCCAGACAAATTAATGAACTTATTTAAAAGGTTGACGATCGAACTGAGAAAGCTAATAAATTTTTCTCCGGAAACTGATAAAGAGAATCTCCCACCAATTATGTATCCAAGATCAGAAGTTGGTTTGAATGACCGCAGGTGCTTATTTGCAGAAAACGATAATGGCATTTTGAAAACCCTACTAACACCCTTGTAAGGCCATGTACTCCCTTTGACAACCTGAATAAACTCCCGGTGCAGCTTTGTGGGGCTCCAGGGAGTTATTGCTGTAGTTAGAGGAGGACGTGAGACACATGCCTGTTTACCTCTGTTAGACACTAGGCGTCCCCGTCCTCCGTAACCTACCTACCTACCTACAACATATGGTTTCAAGCAAGGTCTAAACCTTATGGTATTGTAAATTTGGTTACAAGATTGTGTGCGTGTAAAAGGCTCAGAGGAAACAGAAGACTCCAACTAACTCAATTATGAGAAAACTGCTTGCAGAAGCAGAAGAAAGAAATATCTTTTGCGGAGTTATGAAGCTAAGCATTCCGATCAGCAAAGTGAAAAAATTCATTACGTTTAGAAATTCATTTAAGAAAAGCGTCTAGTATTTTTCCTGGAGATTACAAGATCAGAAAGTGGTTTCCAAGTTCTCAAAGATTCGCAGGCATCTGCGTGAAAATACCCCTTAATTATTTTTAGAGATTTCACTTCGCTTCAGGTCTTGCCTTGCAAGGGAAACTTATACAGTTTCTCGGTGATCCAAAAGTTGCTCACATCAAACTTCCAAAAATTGGGAGAATTCCAAAACTGGTATTGCTGATAAATTGGGTGATAGCCCCGAACAGTTATAAATAATATATCCTTTGAAATATTAGTTTTAGTCAATGCTATTGGGTTTAAAAGCCATTTGGTTAGTGTAGGATGGAGATGAATATTTTCCAAGTAAAATGAATTTCAGCTGCTTATCAAAAATATTTAAATAAGTTTGAAAAAGTCGTCAAATGATAAAAAGTAACTTAAGCACAAGTAATTTTAGTTTACTTCCAAAATGTGAACTAAAATTAGAAATAAAACCTTTATCCCTCCAATCGTATCCATACAACACAATTTTAAAATAACTAATAATTACATTTTCACTTTACGTTAATAGAAATCAGTTAACTGATTAAAAATTACTTTTCAAAATCCTGTATTCTCTTCTGTTCGGACATGATCGGATTCATTTTTGACACCTTTTCCCCTTTCAGTGCGAAGTAAAATCTAAACTAAATTGGGAAGATTTCTTATTTAGTAATAATTTTTAAACAGCTGTCGACTGCCAGCTGAATCCGTGGTCAGAGTGGACACCGTGTACGAAGACTTGCGGCGAAGGAGGGTCACGTCGTCGGACAAAGACCGTGAAGGTAGCCCCGAAGAACAACGGTGCCGCCTGTGGCCCCAAGGTTGAGAGGAGTTACTGCAATCTCCCCCCATGTCCGCTATTCTAGCTACAAAATAGTATGTCTTTTGACTCATTTGTCTGCATGAAGAATTTTTTTCACAGTATGAGCTGTGAGTTTATGAATGCATACTAAAACGAACCAGTATGTGTTTATAAACTTCCACTAGGTTAAAAACCATCGGTGAATGGAAATTGTTTTCAGTAGGGAATTCTGAACATTTTATACAATTTCTTACAATATGCAGTTGACCTTTGAAGTGCATAGGTCCGCTTATAGGTGAATATGTTCTAAAAACGTTATGGGACATTTTTTTTGGCAATTTTACAATAGTTTGTTGGATGGGGGTATTAGCAGAAAAAAACAGCTTGCAAATGTAAAGGGTTTTTAAGAAAGAGGAAAAGTTATGAAGGCACAAAATGCTCCAAGAAGTTAACGACCGAAAACTAGTAGAATTCACGAAGCGCAACTGACCGTGACAGTTATTTAAACAACCATGAAGAGAAAACAAAACAGTTTTAAAATTAGCTTAATACAGTGGAAACTCAGTTATCTTTTAACTACCGCCACTGGTTTTACCTTTTAACTATCACCCCACCAGTGGCCGAGTGTCTAAGACCGCTTAATACTGGTAGTTTGGATTCATTCCGAGGCAAACGGACTGGGTTTATGGTTGGTTTTCCATACGTAACAAGACAGTTTTCACAGAACGTCCTCCACGAGGGCAGTCCTTCTCTTAAGCAGATAAGCTCTCCCAGTTTTCACAAATTCAAAATACCTAACCTAACCCTTTTAAATATCAGTTTCTCCTCGTCCGTCTGCCATTGTAACAGTCCGATGAAGAGAATGAATCCACCGAAACAAAAGATGGAAAATAAATAGAAAAACATAACAACAACAAAATAAATTATTATTTAAACTAGACCATATTTAACTATAAAATAAATCGTAATGTGTTTGTTGTGCCTAAGTCAAAAAGCCCTTGCCTGGAGCTCCAGAACTCTGGAGGTCCCAAGTTATCCTATATTTCTTCATAATCCTGTTCTGTTCTTGTAAAAACAGAAAACGTTGACTTCTCTGAAACAATTTTGTCTAAAGCCTCAGATATTCTTGATCAAGTGCTGTAATGAAGGTACACAGTATTCTTTCTGAAATATTTACAGGACAGCCTGTAAAACTTCATACTGAGAGAAAATCATGCACTGCATTTTTATATTCACTACATTCTCGCTATTGCTACAGGTATAAAAATACGGTACCAAATGTTATTTAAGATAAAATTAAAGCCCTCTTCAAAAATAAGATATTTGATATTTACCCCGCCATTACTAGCGACTACTTTGGATTTATTTTAAATATATTTTTCTATGCATAATAACAAGCACGCTAAATATTACCAATTTTCCGTCGATATTTATATAAACGTAACGTTATGAGGAGGGAGGGGAAGATCTTCATTGTTGATTGACGTATGTGGTAGTGGTTGTAGAAGGTATTGTTTATATTATCCGTCTGTCCTAGCTGTTCACGACTCAAGGTTCTACTGTATAAGCTATGACAGATTTAGTATGATTCATTTTGTAAACAGACGGCTGAACTAATGATATTATTGACAATTACATAAGACAGTCGTAGAAGGCAGACTAGTCTTTGTTATATTTCTCTCCATTTTTTTCCTTTTTATTAGTTTAGTTTAATGCAATAATACAGATTGTATTATATACAGCATAGAAAATGCATATTAATTCGCTGCTTCAGTTAACATAATGACTTATAGTCAATAAAATTATACTAATAATTATATTTTGAGATAGCAAAAATTTGTTCTAGGATTGCTTTCGCGCTTTATGTTGATTCCTCAAGCACTTGTGTAACTCAAGGGTCAACTGTATAGTATAATTTTGCTTTATAAAAATTGGTTTAATTTAGGTGTGTAATTATTAGGTGAACAAATTAATTCGTGGTCCCTACAATCACTCAGATATAACTTAAATTCATTTTCTGATCTTATAGCATCCACATTAGAGTTTCGCAATAAAAGTTGTACCTGTTAACTCTCGCAACCTTGGGATCTGCAACTTGTTAAATTGCAGAAAAATGGCCGAAAACAGAAATCAGCCCCTCATGAAATCTCTTATTTACCAATAAATATATTCTCACTCCTAAACTAACAAAGTCATTTCGTATACAGATTAGAATGATAGGAAATGTAGAGCAAAGCAGGAACTTAAGCAAGAAATCGTGTATACATAGAAGAACGTTTAGGAACGTTAGAAATTCTGTGCATTTCAATTTCAACAGGAAAAGTAATAAACTTCTCTTTTATTTCTTCAAGGTACGCGTAATGGGCGATTTGACTCCAAAATGCTCACATATCTCTACACCCGTTCTTTTTTTTCATTAACTTCACCTTTCTCAAATTCAGACAATGGTTTATGCTTGCGCTTACTAACACCATCAACTACATTTCTTGGTCTACATTTCTTACATGGCATCTAAAAGATCATCTGGGTAATAAAATTAACACATGCTAAACGTAAATGCAATTGTGAAAACAAAATTGATGATTGTAAATGACTGTGAAAATAAAATTGATAGAACTATAAAATATTTAGCTGCAATGTAATCAGATTTGGGAATCCTGAGTGCTACCAGCAATTTCGCCCTGGTGACAGATATGCAAACTAATATCGTCAGATTCAAATCCTGCCGTACCGTGGGAGTTGTTAGCTGACGAGGTACCGAGTAACAAGATGTAACCACTAAAAGAAAAACCATTATGAAACTGGAACTACTAGCTTCGTCATAAGTTCCCACAAAGAAATCAAATTTTTTTCTCACTTGGTCAGACCCACAATGTGAATAACAAAGCGGTTGTCCTGTTTCCTAAGGATGCTCTGACTAACATCAGCAGTGAGGTGATCCAAGTCCCATATAAAATTTACCCTAAATGCAATCGTTGATTCAAACTGACAACGAGAATGGGATTCTGAAGTGCAAGGCTTGAGTTCACGAACTCTTCCTAAAAATCTACAAAGATGCACTTCACTATAACCACGTTCTGAATTAGTATATCAAAGGGCACGGCCCTTTACACAGCTGCTTCCATGACAGAAGCATGTGCCCCATGGATCTCTGCATATGTGGGGAAAGGGGAAACCAGATCATTATATTTTTTATTTTGATCTGACAGAGGGTAAAAATCTGGGAAAGCCTCGCGGTAATCTAATTCCATTCCGAAAATACGCAATAAAGAACAGACATCTTAGGACCAAGGTCAGAGACATTCGTCTCCGTATCTGGACTCGGATGTATTTGGATATCCGTGTCTAGACTCGGACTGGATATTTGTCAAGTCTAACGTCACTGAATTCAAGGACTCATTCTGCCTTAGAAAGGGCATTTGAACGAACATTTTGACTTTTGGGTACCTCAAGTGACGAAGTTTTCAAGGACAATCTCTTCTTTATTTCATTTGTCTAGCTACTGTGCTCAATGCCGCCTAGTTCCTATAGTGGTTAATGACGCTAACTGCAGTACCGATCGGCACGGGTTCGAATCCTGGGCAAGGCATGGATTTTTGTAAGCATATAGTGTCCTTGCCGCATAGGAGTACATAAAATACAAGGCGAACCGAAAGTTCTCTCTAGAGATTGATGGTAGGG
>KK120237.1:201792-255808 GCA_000611955.2 Stegodyphus mimosarum
TGGGGGATGTAATTCTGTGGGAGCACTAAAAGTCTTTTGAGTACTTAGGGCCTCTAAAAGTCTTAATTCAGCCTGAGTGAAAATAAGGAAAAAGTCGCATATTCCGTCAGCTGCTCCTGATGGGCCTTTTTCTCTATCAAACCTAGATATTTCGGGTAATTATTCATTTCATAATGCTCAAAATCATTCGGTTGATATATACTTTAAAATATCTGAAGGGGTTATTAGAAAAATCAAAGCTGCCATCTCTTCGTGACGAGATTTCCCAGCTGCCTTAGGCGAAATAAATGTATAAAAAGTGATAAAGATCAGTTTCAGTTCCAGTACATAAAATATATGTGTATTGTTAATAAATAACAGATCCTACGTAAATGGGCCACGAAGTATTTTGTACACCTAATGAATGTAGGATATTCTAGAATAATGGATATAATAAGCTTTATCGTTTTAGTGATCTCAGATATGTACTTCCAATTATAAAGTTTCTAAAATTAGAATAAAGAATTTGACGAAAAGAGTATTAACTATAAGGCTAAGACCGTTCTGTAAATATAAACTGTAACTTTTGATATGGTCGCCTTAATAAAAGGTTCAGCTAGTAAAATCTTCATTACACTTTAATAAATTAAGCAGAAAATGTTTCATGCCTTTACATAAAATCCGTGAATCTATCCGAAAACAAAATAGTGACTTAGATCATCTTTCTGCGCTTATTACTGTGTGATTTGTAATTTTCAAAAGGTGTCGTCAGAATCTGCAAAGCAAAAAATGCATATTTCGATGATTAATCAATCCATAATTAAAAAGGAAACAACCATTGTTAACTTTTTGTTATAGTTGTTATCTTAAGTTATCAATTACGAAAAGTAAAGATAATTTTTTGTATTTAATTTACTAAAGCGTCATAAATACTCTGCATTTTACACCAGAAATTTTCAACTGGTAAATAATTTCATAGCTTAAGAGGAGAATTATGAGATCTCAAATTGGTAGAATCTAAGAACTGTTTAAAAAAATTCACAGGGATGAAAACTTAATTATATCAATTGATTTTTCAGATAAATTAATTTTAAAAAATATGATACAACAGCAGTGAAAACCCAAAATTAGATTTTATTGCTAAAATAATCAAACTATAGAAACAGACACATTTCCGTGATATAATATAAATATCCTAAATCAATTAAATATCCAAAATCCAATGAAACATTTGTCTTCAGTGCTCTCATTCGTTTTTTAATATTGTGATTTTATTCGTATCGTTGCAATGATAATATTGCTGCATATTTTCGATTCTTCAAATCAGAGATGATGTGACAGATATTAATGGTTATGCTTGTATTTTCTTTTCTCTGATTTTGTACTGGCCATTTAATCCTCGACTTTTGTTTTTTTTGTGTATTTGCTTATTTCATTTCTGTGTATTCTTTCTAAAATATGTGTAATCCCTGTCTCTTTCGAGTTTCGTTTTATATAAACACACATTTTGTGCCTATCATATTTATGCATTTTCTGTACGAAAGTTCATAAGCGCTAATAAAAATGGCTGTCGTGATTCAAATTCTCTTTCTTTGATGAAGAAGAAAGATCACAGTGTTTATTTGCAGCAAAACTCCGACGAACGATTTCCATGGAAACAATAATGTTTGAAGATTTGTAGAATAATCGTCTTCAACAGAAGGACAACATCTCGTTTCGAGAGTTATGGGACCTCTCTTTTTAAAAGTGAAGCAGAGTTCTGAAATTGTTTTCATCAAATTTTCTACTTTTATTTTGAGAACCTCAGTTAACGAATAGGAAGTACTTATCTAATAACAATAGTAAGGAACTAAACCCCTTATTTCGAGCATTCCGTGTAACTGCCTAAAATTATAAGACGGGAACACTTTGAAAAGAGCACTAAAGACTTCCATAATAATATTTTATTGAAGTGCTGCATTATTGACATGAGAAATGCTTTATTAGAAAAATAAGGATACAACAATTAAAGAAATAGCTTCATTTTTGAAGTTGTATTTCATTGAATAAAGCAAATAAATATAAAACAGTTGTTACGTATACAGTTAATTTATATGATCGATATATAATTATGTTTCATAATCGATATGTAATTACATTTATAACTACATTATATAATCATAATTTAGGATTAGTCGTCTTCAGCATGCTTTAATTTTAATCAGCTTCTGTTGCTACTAACTATAAATTTCTATTAACCAGTTTCAGAATTTTAACAGCTAAATTAATTTTCTTTTAGCCTTTTGCGCTTAAAATATTGTAGTTCATAAAAGAAAATGTTATGTTTTTTTTTTAATTTTAATACAAATGACTTCTATACCTGCTTGACAGATATGGCGATCAGTGTTATTGAAATAAACAAAGGTTATTATGGAAAAGAGATTTAAACTGTTCTATTTTTCAAATTTTGTTAAGAGTGAATAGATTTAAATAAATACGTTCAAAAACAATTTTAAATATGCCCCATGTACCAAAATTTCGAAAACTTGCATAAAAATGCATGTTTCTATAATATTTTTAAATCAAAAGGCTTTACAATTCTTTTATGTACTTGTGCAGGAATGTTCTTTGCGTATGTGATTTATTTTTTTACGATACCTATGTAAAATTTGTTTTTGAAACATAATGGAAAGCATTTGTAGAAAAAAGGATAAGTGTAATTAAATGAAGCGATTTAGTTAATTTATATGCTTCCGAAGATCTTCTTCCTTCAGTTCTCAAATTCTACACTTTTATGCAGAGTTTTAAGAATATATTTCTGTTAGTATACTTACATTAAAATTATTTTTAATATTTAATACTACTATCTCGCAATATGGAAGGATGTAAAATGTTTGATAATATCATATTCGGGTAAATGTATGTATTTTATATTTGAAATTTTCAATACTAAAATTACTTTATTCTTAACCTCTAGTAACCTGAGATTAGATTTATTCTGATTTTCGAGTAAAAGATCATCGAGAAATTGCTTTGATTGAAATTTTTTTAATAATATCGCTGTGTCAGTTTTTAAGATCTATAGAGTTTTATTTTACTTTTATGCTTTTCTTTCGCATAGTCCTAGTATTTCAAAATCACCGCAAGGTCAAATTTGAGCTGTTAATAATGAGAACACAAGATGGATATTTTTTAATTTCAGTTTTTTTTTGTCTAATCCTTTCAATCTATTCCATATCCCAGGCAGCAGTTCAGTAATTTAATTTTCCATTTTAGATACGTAAATAGTTTACTCTCCAGTGGTTACTATTTTTTTTAATTCTTTAGCTAAGGGTAACTGCTCTTTTCAAATTTCCAAACAAAAGCTCTTCGAATCTGAACATTTTTCAAATTTCTTTGCATATTTATGGATTCAAATAAAATTCTTAGAATACGTGATTCAGAATGCTAAAATAACATTCCTGATTAACGTCTGAGCTGATATTTAACTAAAAGTTGTTATTGGATTAAATTCCGCATGTTGGTTCGATTTTGAAGGATTAGAAATTTAAAACAGGTTATGTATTTACTGCTAAGAAGTTCCTAAGAGAATACCTTAATTTGCATGAAATACTTTTCTAGATCACAATTTTCTGTTATACTGTCTTAAAAAACAGGCATTGTAATGTGTATATGGCACGGCAGATTGCAATATATGGTACTTACGTAGAAATCGCCTAGAGTTTCAGAAAAACGCTAAACTCTAGCAATCAGGCTGATAACAATTCTCCAATAAACTATGTGTAGGACAATTCTTAGTTTTAACAGCCGAGGTCGCTATTTTCGTATGCTTTTTTGTTGCATTCCGAATTATAACGGTTTTTATAAGTACACATTACATTATTTAAACGTAAAAAAATAGATAGTTTATTTACGAATATTATTATCAACATTTACAAATTTGTGATCATGTGATAACTTCTTTTTAATGTCAATCAGATAAGCTCCGTTACTGTCTGAATAATCCTCGACACTGTAGCAGAGAAAATCCGTATTTTTTCGTAATATTTCCCTTACGATTTGCACTATGGTATACCAAAGGGATTCTTTCTGTTTGTGAATCGTGCGAATGCTGATGAATTAAAGTTTCGCTCTTTGCAAAATTATAAAACACCTGTGCACAACAGATGCATAATACTTATACGACTATCACTCTGCGGCGATTAATAGACTTCGAATTATTCTAGACAAAAATATAACAATCAGCATGCTGTCTACTGCAATATACAATTGACATCAATTTCGCATTGTCTAAAGAGATCTTCCGTAATATGTACAAAAAGTATTGACACGCATGAGGTTTTCTGTTAGGAACATAAGTATTGATGATGCTGACCCCAACTAATAATGTATCTAATCTCACGTAGCAGCCACGTGATTTCCGACGCTCGTCTTAGTGCAGAAGTTTAAACCAGGAGGTAATTTGCATAGTTCCTTAACATCATCAAGTTCATTTTAGAAAACAAACAACAATTATTTTAGAAGTCAAACAACAAAATCAGAGTTATATTTGCAAATTTACCAGGGCTAGTTTCGATGGTTTTGCTACCGAACCATCTTCCTTAGCTGACCATGTACAAATGACCTTTAACGTAATTATTAAGTTTCCTAACCTCAACACTACATTAACTCGAATGAGACACCATTGCCATTACCACTTAAGAATATCATTATTTTCAATTAAAGAGCTTGTGTGAACAATTTTTCTGCAAAATTTGAAGAAGATATTAAGAGATACGTTCTCTAGACACAGGTAGTGTTATCTACGGTGTTATCCTAATTCACGCTTCATAAATTTACTGATGTTAATTTACGCTTCAGAAATTAACGTTGTTGTTACTCATGCTCACTTGTCTGACAGAGTCAGCCCAAGCCCTGAAATTTTCGTGTCAAAGAGCGCAAGATTACGCCTGTCGCTGGCAAAGGCCTTGAGCACCTGACAGTGCGATTGGGTCAGTTCCGCCCCCAATTTTGATGGAGAGCAACACTCGGGGGGACGGGTCTGAGGGTTTCCCACCCCTCTTTCCTTCCACCAAACCACATGAGAGGACTTTCGACTCGCCGCATATTTAAGGTGCCGCCATGCCGCACCGACGCTATACATTTACAAACATCCATGCCTTCTCCGGGATTCGAACCCGAGCCCTTCAACACGGCAGTCAGCATCGCTAACCACTACACCAGTTGAGCGGCACTGTAACAGTTTAAAGTGTAAATTGAGTTCCTCAATATAAAAACTACTTACATATTTCCAACAACATTCTGACTTTATTAACCTCAAAACTATGTAAAAATGATTTTTTCCCTTAAGTCTAATAAGTTTTTTTTTTTTTTTTTTTTGCCTTTTCAGGAAAACGGCGTCATGGATAAACTGGAAATGACTATAAGTGAGGGAGAGCATCTACATATCATTGCTATATAATCATCTCACTTCATGTCACCAGAGCGATGGAAAACCGAAAAGAAGGACTAATGTACTCAATTATATTTGCTGTAGCTGAACCTAAAATACAGTGGAAAACCAAAGCAAGATTTTTTTCTTCTTTCAGTCACTTTACGATTTTAATAAATATCATAAGATTATGTATTTAAAAATTTATTTTATTTTCCTTTGTGCAGTCAATGGTATTAAAATATATTTCAAATCTAATATTCCTAATTTAGTATTTGAGTGTAAATCTGAATATATATCATTAAGTGCGACTCTGAATACTGAAACCTACTATATTGTTTAACTTTTTGACGTATTGTAATGGCAGTGTAATTTTAAATTACAAATGATTACGAATCTAATTGTCTAAGGTGTATTTTCCAAAAAAAAAAAAAAAAAAAAGCAGAATCTCGTTTTCCAGGGATTCCAGAATTTTCTTGTTAATTTTTTATTCCTGGGAATTTAAATAATGTGCCGGAAGCATAAAATTGCTTTTAATTAAATTTCATATAATGAAAATGAATGATTATTAAGATGAAGGATGAAGTAAATTATTGCAGTTTGTAATTGGGTGAGTGGAGAAAATTGATCCATTTCTAAAGCGTAGCGAAATGCAGTGCAGGTACAAGAAAACAAGAACAAATTCAGTATAACTGATATATTAACACCTGAATTTGATTTGATTTGATTCAACATCTGAATTCTTGTCATTTTATTCAATGAATAAAATGCAGAAGACTAATTGTAATGAAGTTTGAAGATGAGAAATGTCGGTTCAGATAAGAAAAAAAATTAAAAAAGAGGGGAAGAATTAAAACATTATTGATGTTTTTTTGGGGGGAGGCGAGAACGAAAATAATTTCTAAATGAAATATTAATGAAATTCATTAGCACACATAGAATAAAAATTATTGTAAATGCAACTAACTGCCAATAATAGCTACATAAAGCAGGAAATAATACGTAAGATTCCTCTTTTCATAAATATTACATCTGTAATGAATATTAGATATAAAACCATACGTACTATATTTTTTTTGCGCAAACGTTTACTTAAAAGTATATATTGTTCTAATTTTTTGCATCCCTAAACTGTCAGATGTTTTTATTATTTAAACGTTTTTTGCCATTCCTGGTAAGCGCTTTAATGTCCTGGGAAATTTCGATGGAATTCCGGGAAGAAAAGCTGCATAACTGAGAAACCTTAATGTAACTAATTAATAGAAAGTTCTCCTGTGCTATTAGCTTAGTTTATGATTTTCCATGGTCAAGTAGGAAATTAAGTCAACAAATTAATAAAAATAAAGCAATGAACATTTTAAAGTAATTAGTTAAAATTACTTTAAAATTTATGAGCAAAATAATTTATAATTTTCATGTATTAAAATATTTTTAAAATGCAGTCATGTTACATTCAATATTCTTCTATTTGTTTAAAGAATATGTGTAATACAAATTAGCTTAATTCAAATGGCAACAGGGCAAATGGCCTAAATAATGTGACATGCAAAACCAACTAAAGAAAAATTTAAATCGCTAATAATGAACTTAAAAGCTATCAAAATTATTATTAAATGAATATAAAACTGAAATATACTTAGTGAAACCGAAATTTAAAATCATAAATGCAGAAAATAAGGATATTTACAGTACGTAAAATTTGCAATAAAATGAATGTAAATACTGCTACAAATTAAAAGCAAAGCATTATAAAAGTAAAGGGAACTGGTTTGTTTCTGTTCTTAGTTCTGTCTTTGAAATGAGTAGTAGAATTGAATCACGACATAAATGCTTATAGGAACCACTGGAAGCGAATCAGCAACTTTTATATAAATTTTATGTAGCTTAAAAACCTAATATTGCATGAGTAAATCAGAAGGAAAAAGAGCAAATTGCTCTATATTTCATCAAACAGTTATTTATAAATTTGATAATAATTTTAGAGGATAAAAATTTTTATATTACATTTCTGTACTAAAATAAATAAATTTATCTGCTGTTTTATATGCTTAAAAAATACTAGTAAAATTAAAGCATTATTTAATACATTGTTTTCTCGGTAACTGCTTTATTTATTTTGAGAAAATGAGAATAAAATTAATTTGTTTATCGTTCGAACTGAGTGAAGAAAATAATCTTGCTTTCCTTGAAACTTCTTCCTGTGATGGCAATGAAATGTTAGGATGAAGATTACGATTCGTGCTCGTATCGTGATAATCGTTTCTGTTTTTGCGATTTGCCAACATGTCTTCCTTTAGTTACCATGATCAAAAAGTTTATCGTTTGTATGGTAGAATAATAAAGTTTGATCTTAGATTTTGTAATCGTGGAAATGTTTTCTTTCCTAATTTCACATGTCCAACATTTTAAGTTTTGCTTAAAAGAAAAGCCTATTACTCTAAATACACTTGTATATACATACATATATATATATATCTGATTCAAATTTTAAATTCTTCACGTTCAGAATTACTAAATAAAGAGTTAAGCAATGATTCTGCAAATATTAATTAATATAATCTTACGCGATACAAAATTTCTTCTATTAAAAGAACCTATTTACAATCTTTCAGTTTGTCACTTTTGTCATGTGTCTTCAAAATTAAAAAGGAATTGTAAAAGTGGCGTTAATTATGGAGATTGGATAAAATTCTATTGAGTGAAATCACTTTTGCTCTGCAAAGGTACTCTAACAGAGAATATAAAAATAATGCAAATGCAAGCAATTAATTCATAAGAGGAAAATGTTCCTGTACCTCACATTGTATCATGATTAAACGAAAAGTTGTAAATCTGAAAGTTGTCAAATGTAATCACGTCTGTAAAAAATTTTTTTATAAAGACCAGGAATGGCCATTGTTTGATTAAGATTTTCGCGTTCACTATTTATAGTCTTATAACATGTTACCGGAAATGTATGAAAGCAGGTACTGTATGAATGCTGAAAGCCGACCAGACAAGAAAATTGTTAGTGACTCCGACTACGGTACCGAATGACCGGGGTTCGAATCCCAGAGAAGGCATACATGTTATTTGTCCTTCATAGTGGGCAACAACGGCCCAGCTATTAGGTGCCTGTGTAACAGAGACCACCGCTTCCGGCCAGCCAGCGCCTGTGAACGGTTAGAGCTCCTCATTGGGAAAAAAAGAAAATAGAATGCCTAAGAAATGATTATTATTTCACACATTTCCCAAATGCTCCATGCAGTGAACGAAGACAAACCGGAAAACTATAAAATAACCCCACTAATAATGTTTCTAATCTTACGTAGGCAGGCACGTTACTCTCTGCTCATATATACGTTACACGGGCGGAAACCACAAAACACCCGTGCAGCCAGCCCGTTCCTTGAAATTCGAACCGCTAATGAAGCTGCTCCATTTAGACATATAACCACACAGCCACTGGGGGGGGGTCTCCAGTCTTTGTTCAGAAGTGACGTTATATGCTACTTTAAATTTGTTTAGCAAAACTCTAGTCCGTATTATGCTTTTTGAATATGGAAGAGCAAGATGTAGTGTCCGAGGAAATATCGTGGTATGTTCACATGCAACTAACGATTCTACGATGAACTGTGTGTGGAGAGTGCGAACCAATGCTACATAGTGTTTTTCTAACTGAAACTGTTTATCAGAAGTTAGCAAAGAAAAAGTTAGCATGGCTCCTAAGAAAGAATTACGTGTTGCTAGATGGTGAATCACTATGATGTGACGTTAGGTTGAAAATAAAAGCAAACTGGTTTATCCTGTTAAAGTGTTACAGCTGCATTTAGCCTTTTCATGACTTTCTTTTAATACTTCGCCTAAATAACATGTAACAGTACATATAATGCTTAAGTATTACATACAGTGCCTAAGGAAAATATGACATTAAAATAATTCGTACATTTTGCCTCAAAACACTAGGCATTTTATATATTGCTTAGACATTCTACAGAATACTTATTTTTCATACATCGCTCTTAATGTATATAAAAATACTTCTATTATTACTGATTTCTTTATCAAAAACCATCTCACGTTTTTTTTGCGAAAGATTATCTTATACATTATTAAAATTATCCTTCCACTTGAATACAAACTCGGAATACGTATATTAAACAGTAACGCATTTGTCAAGGCTTGCAGCATACTAATTTCTCTTCAAGTGTTGAAAGACGTGCATTGGCGCATATACTAAATGGGGGGGAGGTCTAAAAAATTTCATTTGATAATAAAATCGCAATGTTAAATCAAACTCATCTTCACTTAAACCAATTCCTTCATCATACTCATTCTGAATAAACTCCGTAACTTTCAAAATAATATTCCTAATGCCACGACTGTCTAGTTCGAACTAGCATCGAAGACTATCATGTATGATAATAAATCTAAAAGTTATAAAGAGTAAATATTGGAAGTTGTTTTATATTTACATAATTGTTGAATACGCTAATGAACCAATATTGCCCAAACCAAAAAATAAGCATCGTCAACATCGCTGGAGTTACAGCATCAAACCCTAACCGCATTAAATCAAGTGGTGATCGAGTGTCACTCTCGACTGCAAACGATTAAAGGGAAAGATTGTATCAGAACTTAAGAAGAGCTTTCGAAATCAGGAATACCTCTATGAGTTTGTTTATTTGAATTCAGCAGAGCATAGGAAAGCTGCCTGCTTAATAAGTGGAATTATTCAAGCAGAACTTTCTAGAGCAAACTGGCTGACATTTACATTAGGTATAGGAATAATTGGTAAAAAGACGGCAAAAGGCCAAGATTATGATTTAATCGAACTACCACTGTTGAACAGTCTTATCCACTTGGTTGGTGAATAGAATAGACAGTAAGTTAACATACTACTAAAAAGCACAATTTGTTAATCTAAGTTTTAAAAAAAGAAATGAAAATCTATGAAGTTGTAATTTCACTGTACTTTACAGAATTCAAATCGATGATGAAAATTGTTCCGGTACTAGTAGATCAGCCGGATCAGAGGTAAAGGATTTCAGAATTAAAATTATTGGTACTCGGGGTATTATTTCATCTATCGGAAATTTCGGGAACGGGTCGCAAATAGCCACTGCGGAATTCTAAAGGAAGTGATCCATAATTGGCGCTAAATCGCGCTTCTTGGCCGGTGAAGCGATTACGCGTAACTACCAAAGATGTCCATTTTATTACACTTGCGCTACGTCATATTAATTTAAACTCAACATTCTCTGCATAAGCAATTGGGGGCTTTTCAAAGCATTTATGGTAATGCACACCTTGCATTAACACACACAAAAAAGGGGGAGGGACAGTTGTATATCTCAAATTTTACTGCGACGATTGACGAAATTGCATTTTCCATGTCTCAAAAGCGCAACTTAGGATGTATATTAGATTTATATATAGTATTGTTCTCACATACGCATATCGACATAAAATCGGACTTTTTCTGAAATTGACATACAGAACATTTTCCATGTTCTCACGTTCCATGTTCGTTGTTTCCATGTTTTTTTAGTATGTGCTCATGACGTGTGCCGATCACGACGAGTGTTGAATACTGATTGTTTATTAAATAAAGATGCGTCAGTTCCTTCGGAATTCGGCCCACCAACGGTCGAGCGATAAATTCGCTGAACACTGGTATTTCGGACCACTGTTCGAATCCCGGCGAACGGGCTGGCTGCATGGATGTTTTCGTGATTTTCCCCATATGTAACTCAAACAGTTTCCTTCAGAAAGTCCTTCAAGAAGGCATCCCTTCCCTTAGGCAGATAGCCCTCTTGTACTTTGACGTAATCAGTTAAACGAAACCAAAACCTTCAGGATTCCGCAGGAATGATTGACGCACGTTTGTGGGATCTCCGCTAACTTTCATGGTTCGATGGTAACCAACTTTCACGGTCGATATGATAATACGTAAATAAATAAATGAATGAATTGTAGCAGAATAGTATTGCAAACTGAAATAGAGAAACCTCAGCTTCTGTTAAAGCAAGCACGGATAAAAACGGTATGTACCAAGTAAAAAGGTTCAACTAGAAATTTTGTATCCCTGTACTCTGCAAACAGTTTTTGAAGTTCAGTGCAACAAGGAAAACTAAATTTTATAAATTAGGCGAGGATTATTTTTCTTTTCCCGTTTGTTATATTACAATTTTCAATTTAGTATGTCTGAAAGAAAAAATATTTATATATTAAGACCCTCCATGTGTTTGCGTTGTATTGTTTTGCTGTTCTTATTCAATTATCCGATTTCTGCTTTCCATAAGCTTACTAGTGACCGAGCGGTAAAGTAGCCAAACACTGGTATTTCGACTCTAGGTAGAATCTTGACAAAGGGCCTGCCTGCACGGAAGTTTTCGCTGTTTACTCCGTGTGGTTGTATGGATACGAAGCAATCTTCCTTAAAACACACCACGTTGGCATCCATTTCCATACGGAGATAACTGTCGAATTGCTTTACCGTAATCAGTGAACCTGCCAATTAACTTCGTCTTTTATTAATTTTATTTAATAAAAATTTTCTTTATTAGCTTTACTAGCATAAGCTTTTGTATTCAAATCATTTCTTTACTTCCAAAATTTAAATTACTTCTTTTTAAAATTTCAGTTTTTAAACAGTGCGAAATGAATTCCGTTCGGTTGAAATGATTTAAAAGGAACAAATATCCGATATATATATATCAATCGGAAATTTTTACAAAATTTCGCGGGAAATATATTTTAAAATTTATGCGAATGTCATAATTCTGAATACTAAAGCAGACACTTTTCCATACAAACTATGACACTTGGCGCATATGTTATTTTTTTTTTCATATTTTCCCTTATGCCGGGATGAAAAAGATGTCTTGGATAGTTTTTTGGATCATATATTGCTTTCGCTCCTGACAAGAGTTAACGTCTATTCAGGTTAATTAACCAAAGCTTATATCAAATATCTGTGCCTTCGTTTCAAATGAATCGCAACATAACGGTTAATTTGTTTTGGTTTATTTTATTAGGATAAAGAACTCGATGGCTACCTGCCTAAGAAGAGGGATGCCTTCGGGAAGTATTTTTAGGGCAACTGGCTCGTATACATATTACACATGGAGAAAACCACGAAAACGCCCATGTAGCCAGCCCGTTCGTGGGATTCGAATCCCGGACTGAACTACCAGTGTTCAGCAATTTTACCACTTCGCCGCTGGTGGTCCCAAAGATTGATTGAAATGTTACAATGGCTCATATTTGTTTTCGGACACTTAATTTTATTTGCTGAGACCTTGCACTAAATTTTGAAACAAAGACTTAAAATTTTATATTATTTTCCCTCTATTTTCCTCTATTTTATCATCAAAATATTACTTGCAATAAAGTAATTTCTTCAGAAAAGTGTTAAATCAGCAACTCGCATAGTAATCCAGTCACTCCACATTTTTGTTGAAATGTTTTGTAAGACAAGGCTTTTTATGATTTTTTTTATTTAAATAAAAATGCATCATAAGAATTATCGTCTGCATTTGGAAATTTTTATATGTTTAGCAAAATATATTAGCAGTTCTATAGCTGAAGTGAAGATGGCAAAGCCATACAAATTAACAACAAATTAATTCTGTTAGGAATTTAATAATACATCTTTTTAAAGAAGGTAAAATATTCGAAATATCCCATAATCCTTGATGTAAAGAATTTAAGTATTTTTAATCGTATTTATCACCTGTATGGAGCTCATGGCTCCTGCCAAAGAAAGGCAAAATCATGACTCCTTGCCACGATGAATTTCATGGGCTTGTTGTGAGATTAGTCAACAGAATCTTAATGTAAAATCTATGGAAACTGCGTGGAACTGTTGAAAACACACTAAAAGTCTGTACAACAGTACAAGATGACAAAGGAGCAACATTATCTGGAAAATCAAGTAAGACCCAAAAATTAGTACTGTAAAACGTCCAGCAAATTCAGAAAAGGCTTGGAATAAAAACCCTGAAGCTTTCAGAGTCATGGATACAATGGGCGATCAGCAAGAATGAAATTCTTCGTCATCAAGGAAATACACTAGACGTTCGCAAAATTAAGAGTGCAAAGTTTAATCACACTAGAACAACGTTACATTTGCAGAAGAATTAAAATTTAATATATTTGAGTATAACATACAAATTAATATGGATAATAAGCAATTGGAGGAATGAATTCGAAAATCTTATTTTCTAGTGGTAATATTTTCTAATGGTCTACTGGGGTCCAGGCATAATGTGGGAATGTGTCCGCTGCCTTTGGAATAAGAAATTTAGTGCTTATCGAATATAAAATGCATTAGTATAAATATACAAATACTCTTAATGAAATCTTAAACCATCTGCAAGAAAACCTGAAATTCAAAATACATTCAAGTTCTATGATGATAATAATCCTAAATTTACACACAAAGTCATATGTTCGCTTGTGTTTATTGTACAACTGTTTTCAAGTTATCAGATTCTCCAGATTCATATTCTCTAGAATTAAAAAGCAATCGAATATGGAAGGAGTGAATAGGAGAAAAGAATTAGATACTTCTACGAAAGCTCTAGTAAAAGCAATTCCCACAGAAAAATGGAAAATTCTTATCCAAAAGATTTAGTTGAATTCATGACAAAGTGGAAGAAAAGCGTAATTTAAGCTAAAGGACATTAATTGAAACATTGAACGTTCCGTTATTTTTATATTTTTATTATATATAAACTGTTTGTTCAAAATATCCAAACATTTATGTGAGTCCATTTTCAGAAATTTTTCAATAAGTTATTATTTACCAGAGGCTTTTTTTAATAAATTTTCTCAAAACAAGCAGCTGTTAAAATAGATGATCAACAGTATATATGCAAGAAAAATGAAGTCATATTGCCAATTCACCGTCCCCCCCCCAACAAAAAAAAGCGGGTACAAGTCGTCATAAATGTCGGCCCCAACTAAGGTCGGAAGCGATGGCCACTTTATTGTGGAAGCACCTAATAGGCGGGCCACCGTTGCCTCCTATGAAGGGACAGAAAATTTTACATCCATGCCATCTCCGGGATTCGAGCCTAGGCCCTTCGGTACGCCAGTCAGAGTCACCACATTCCCATCTGGGCAGCCATTTTGCTAATATTAGTAGCTGATATTTGTAAATAAAATCGAAAAACACAAACGTTCGGAAAGAAAAAAAAAATGTGAGCCACTGTCAATACCTAACTCCTTTCTAATATAAAATCGATGAACAAAGCCAAATTGTGCAAATTCACGAAAACGTATTCATAAACAAAATAACGTAGCCCATATTCTAACCCCGTAATGGAATTTTTAAGCATAAGGAATTAGAAAATATTCCTTATAGCTGTTCTCTGTGTTTTTATATCGTTTAGTAATGAGCCAAAGATGTGGGGAAAGAAATAAGACAAAATGCGCCAAAATGGCGCAAAATAAAAAAATAAAAAAAAATAAAAAAAGTTCATTTATAGCTTTAATCCAAAAATGCCTTACATCAGTTAGATCCTTTGAAGATAAATTACGAAATGCAATTAAGTCAAACATAAGTCAACTGGTAGTTGCTTTAAAACTGTTTGCAACGATGATGGTAGACGTTAAACAAGTTGCAGCAAATTTCGAAATACAAAAAATTTATACAAAATCTTCACTTCGTCAGGAAGAACTGTCAAACATTACTATTCTATATATAAAATACGAATTAAACAAATAAATTTTTTAAATAGAATTATTTTCCACTCTATAAAAACAACTAAATTTAAATTATAAAAACACTTGTTTGAAATTTAGGGCATTGACATTTTATAGAAATTGCTCTGCTATCTACATTTTTCGTAATTATCTTTTATTTTGCTGAATTATCAAAAGTACATTTTAATATTTTTCATTTTAGAAGTTTAAAGTTTCCTGTGTATTATTTTTCTAGCCATAAAAAGCTATGTGCAAAAATCGGGATAAGAATTACGGTATTATAATTTAAATTGAATAAATTTTTGAAACCAAAAACGTAAAATAACCATTACCTAGCATTATAGTATATAGTAGTGGGGTGGATTTATTCTTTGGCCTCAGGTGAAAAATACCTATGTATGGTGATCGGACACACGTAAAAACTATTATTCAGAAGTAAAATAATTTTTTGTTGAAGTTTTCAATTTATCTTGCAGGAAGTCATTTAATCCGTTTCCAGATTTAGAATTTTCGGGAAAATTAAAACAGTAAGCATTTATGTGGAAATTATAAATTTTGTTTATAAAATCGTTGGTTTTATATGCTTCGTAGAAAAAGAATCGTTAAAACTTCTAAAAAATAGTTTTTTTTATCTAATTTCATGTTTTGGTTTCAGTTGTTTAATTTAGTATCTTTAAATAAGATTTTTAAAAAAAACTAAGCAAGGAGGATTGAGTTCTGCATTGGTTTAAGAACATTTTGAAAGGATTAATGACACTTTCATTGAATATACCTGATGGCTATGTACACAACAGTTCGATTTACATGTGATATGTTAACAATTAGCTTAATCAAAAACACAGTTTTAAAATGCAACTATTAATTTTAAAAAATAAAAATTTAAAATAATCATCACAAAAATTTATTGTTTCCTTATCAAAGTAAAAGCTGCAAACGACATTCGTTGCACGTTAGGCAGAAAATAACATCTAAAGTTGTTATAACCTAAAGAAAGTTTAATATCGGATTCGAGGAAATTTAGGTTTTGAACTAGCTTTATTTTCCCCCAGTCCAAGTTGAAACGATAGATATTCGTAATACTCTCCAACAAGATTTCAGATACATTATTAATTCATCGTAATGCCAACGTCCATCACAATTTAAAAAATTATGAGCAGTGGCAAAAATATGATGCAATCAGAATAACTTTTACGCCTTCAATACTTCATCATGAAAACTTCATTTAAAACAATGAAATCTTCATTTAGAACAATAAAAACGAAGTTGTATGAGCTAAGCTTATGGAATAAATGACAGAATAGATAATCTACTAATCATGATGATACATGCCATATATTAATCATTATTATTCTACGTAATAATTATGGTTTACTCACTTTCGTTAAATTTATTTGAAAGAAAGAACAACGTACCTTTTTTCCCCCACTCGTGGACAACGAAAGGCAAAATAGTAGGTTACCATAAATTAAGAATTTTGCCAAGTGAATTATTCTCGGCGAAAACTGAAAAAAGTGAGCCGTGATAGAATTTCTTGCTAAATTTCTCATCAAATTTTACAAAATTTGGTATTTAGGTTTAAGTTGAGTCGTAATGTGGAGAAACAATTGGTGTGTGTTTCCAGATAAAGTCCGATTTGGGATCAAAATACCTTAATTACAACAATTTAAATCTAATATATACCTAAGTCGTGCTTTCGAGACATGCAAAAAACGCAAATTAAATTTCGTCAAGCAGTCCAGTAGAACCTCTGAACTGTTCCATTTTTTATGCAGAGTGTACATTTCCTTTATTAAATTTTTTTAGAAACGAATAAAAATTTAGTATTGCAATTCATATATAATGATTATACACAAACTCTGAAGTACAATTTATAAACTCAGGATTAAATGAGAAGCGCGAGGAGAATAATCTATCTTGTTCTATATGTTTCCAAACAATTATGCACTCAAAAATCTGCTTTTCGTACCATAAAAGATGATACTATCCAGTTCATTTAAAAAGCGTAAAACAAATAATAAATGTATTGCTTTACCAGAAATTAAAAATAATGAATAAATTGCTTTAAATATTACGCAGTTAGCAATTAGCATGTAGAAATAGCACGCACATTCATTCACAAATTTTTAAATGCTTTTTTATACCTTACCAAGTAATTCAACACAAAATGCACGTAATAAACAATCTGCAAACTACCAATTTTTAATATTTTTCAGTTTCAAATTACAATACGATATACACAATCACTGACGGACTCGGCAATACTTAATATTTTGGACATTATATTTGGAAAATATGAAGTGAATACATCTTTCAATTGAATTTCGCTTTTAAAAGAAACAAATATATAGCAAAACTCTATACTGTATTTTTTTGTAAGACTGAAATGCAATATGCAAAATTCTGTAACATACGATACAATTATAATTTTTAATTTCTCGTGCTTTTAGTGCCATTTACCCAATTAGTGGGTTCGATAAAATACAAAATTCATTAGAAAAATACTTTGTTTCTTATCTTTGAAAATTAGAGCTGAGTCAAAAAGCAGGGGGAAATATCAAGGTAAAATGTGCAAATATAACGTTAATTCCTTAAATTTAAGGAATTATTTCTTCGATTTCTTTACAGAATCATTAAGTGACAAAACAAGGATCTGCTGTAAAATTTTTGCTGCTGTCTTAGGTCTTATATCCACAAAAGTTGGCCATTCGTTGCTAGTGAAAACCTCCTCCGCGTGAGCAGCTATAAAATCTCTCACATTCTCGTACAATTTCTTATCTTCATGCATGTCTGCCAATAAAAGCACATCACACACATTTTTTATCGTAAGATTTGATTTTAAAAACGAAGCACACTTTTCCTTTAAAGTAGGAATATCGTACTTATCCGCCGCTTCATACAAAGAAAGAGCACATTCCTTCAGCGGTTGGTTCAAATCTGCTGTATACATATAACAAAGCATCGTTTTTAGAATTGCAGGTTCCATGTCTTGAATATTAATTGTACTGCTTTTGGCTTCAACCATTTCGTTTTGAAACATTCTGGAAAATACCGGTGATCTTGCGCACAGAACAATTTTGTGAACAAGAAATGTTTCAGAACCAGCCACAATTTTAACATCTGACAGATTTTCCGTTTTATAAAGTGTGCGAAGATCATCACTGACATAATCGAAAAACTCATTATTAGTATTGAAAGTCTCGTTACAATCAAAGCTGTACGATGTGGTAGCGTAACTCCTTCTAGTAATCTCCGAAATCTCAACTAGATTTGCAAAAGTGAAGTGACAGTGAAGAACTAGATCGTTTCCTAAGTCATTAGAAGCATTAGCACATTTCCATTCTTCATCTGCTTGAAATAGATGTTCACTCTGAATGTCGAAATGAGAACTGTGATGTATTCTGCTTTTTACAAAAATAGGCTTCAGATTGTCACCATACACTTTACAAAGGGAAATATCAAAAGAAAGTGATCGTAAGCGGAAGATTAATTTCCAGCCATGCAACTTCAGTAAATCTACTGAAAAAACATCACTGTGTATGCATGTATTATTGGACAATGCGCTTAAGGTGGAAATTTTCCAATCAAAGAACATTTCTTCTGCATTGATGCGTGTTCGAGCTTTGCAGCTCGTAACTGGTAAGCACAGATCACATTTGAGATTTGTGAGCTCATATTTCACAGCAGCTGCAAATACGTCTGCAGTTAATTGAGAATTTTGGCAGTTTAGGGTCCCGGAATAAATATAATTTATCATCGCTTCCAATACTGATGCGCTGACATCAAAATATTGCTCATCGCCTTTCAGTTTATCTAATTTTTCTACCAATACTGGCCATCGTATGCTCAAGAGACATTTATGCACTTTGAAACTTGCGTCACAGGCACGCAAAGTGATATCAGTGAATAAGCCATTGTCATAAAGCAGCATGAAATCATCACTTAAGCTCGCATGGTCATCATCATCATACTCTTGAAGAAGAATTAAATTACAGTTTATGACAAGATTGTCTGTGTCATTAAAATGCCGTTTTCTTTTAAAAAAGCTACAACATCCCCACCCTTCTCCGGCTGCAAATGTGCGTTTCTCCTTTTCGTGTTTTTGTATAGTATATCCATCTTTATCTAGGCTGCAAAGTGAATATTCTATTTCACATTTCCGAAGAATATCATCACATCTCATAATAAGTACATCTACATATTCGTTACTATTTTTACCCCGAGGATATAAATCCAGGCACCACACCATTCTTGGCAAAGCATTTAACACAAAAGTTGGGCTTCGAAGACTGATTCCCGTTGAATGATGACACATGCTGAAATTTTCAATAGTCCACGTAAATTCGAATTCCATCATAACGTTTATTATCTAACGCAGAAACCAATACAGACAGGTAAAAAGGCAGAACGCTTCACAGAACAAAATGAAAGGAATGTTCGTCTGAACTTGCGGAATCAATATCAGACATAACTCGAAGTGGGTGGCATTTTGTAACACGTATGCAGTACTGTACTAAGTAAGCTTGCCAACACTCAACACATTATCAAACTGTCAGCGGTCCAAGTTTTGATGATATTTATGTTCTGCTTCTTGACATTAACGTTTCCTATTTTTATTAAGATATTCAAAATATTTTTGGGGGTACAATTGTTATTCATATTTGCACAGTAAACATTTTCATTCCTTCACATTAAAAATACGTTTGTAATATTTTAATGGCTGTTGAATGTGGAATTTTATAACGGCAGCCAGATATCAAATTCAGACGTTGATTTGGATATTGTTCGGAGAACAGCCTTGGTTGCGCTAACTTGGCTTCTTTAAGGGTATGGGCGACATTTCGTCATGCCAACGGAAGTAAATACTACAGATAATCAAATACTATAGAATAAATACTACAATAATAAATACTACAGATAATCCTTTAGCAAGGGAAAAGTATTACGACTGTCTACCTAGAGGAAGTACGTCATCGAATGACAACCATTGCATACCATACCACAATAAGCTGTTTCTCCCTTTAATTACTATACTACAATAATAAATACTACAGGTAATAAATAATACTACAGATAATCCCTTAGCAAGGGAAAAGTATTACGGCCGTCTGTCTAGGGGAAGTACGTCATCGAATGACAACGATTGCCTGCCATATCACAATAATCTGTTTCTCCCTTTTTGGCGTCAAGACTGTTCTCCGAACAATATCCGTTGATTTGTCCAAAATATTAGCCGACATCTACCGCACTACGTTGAAGATATTACAACTATATGTGCTTCGAGCTCTAAGAATCTTATTTTTAGATTTCAGACTAATTATCTTATATTTGTTTCTTTAATATGCCGCCCAAATGATAAAAAAGTTATTGATTGTGACTGCTGTACCGAAGGGATGAGGCTTGAAGCTCTGAAAAGGCACGGATGTAATTTATCCTTCATAGAAGGCAACGGTGATCCACCAGTTAGGTGCCTCTACAGTAAAGAGACCACCGCTTCCGAACTTAGTAGTGGAAAAAGCCTATAAACAGCTACAATCCGCCATTGCAAAAAAAAAATCTTCAATATTAAAGTATGCTTTTAAATATTTGAATATGAGTGGTAAATAATAGGCATTGTGCCATCGCCTTATTCTTTTAATTAAAAAGGTTTGTAAAAATGAGAAGGATTTAAATGTTAATAATATTTTAGAAACTTCAAACAAGACATTTTGCTTCGTATTGATAAGTTATTAAAACGCAATATGTCCTTTGCAGTCTATTAATTGCATTTGTTGTTTTCAAGTTTCAAGCGTATTTAAGCCAGTTTCTCTAAGAAAGCTCGTCCACGAAATGATCCTTTTGTTTAAGCAGTGTCATATATTTTGTCTGATAAACAAAAAAAATAGAGTTATTAGAATATTTTGAAGCAAGAGTACATGAAAAATTAGTAATGCCATCGCTGGGACTCGAACCTGGATCTTTCGAATATCCGCCGATTGTGCTACCGTTACACCACGAAGGCATGCTGGAAGGAGGGAGAAAATACCTTATATACTCCCCTTTTTTAAGGGCGACTGGAGATTAGGGTACCGAATCGTCATATCCTAGTGGTGACGAATTAATGGCCACCATCTTTTAGTTCGGGCGCCAGTGTAGAGTCATTAGGATTTTTAGGTAACACGAAAAATGAACAATGCCATCGACGGGACTCTAACATGGACCTCACGAATCAGCGCCGAGTGTGCTACTGTTACGCCATGAAGGCATGCTGAAAGGAGAGAGAAAATACCTAATAAAAAGTTGCAATGTTTGTCAGTGTACAACACCTAGTTACTTCTAAATAGAATATCTGTCCAACCTATAGGAATTTATGTTTATTAAGATATAACTGTTTTCAGTAAAAATGGGTAAGTGTATGTATTCCAATTATGCTAAGGAAGTTTATAGGGGTCTGCATGAGTCTCTAGCATTATGTAGACTGTCATAAAGGTAATTTATGGAATTCGTGATTAAACACTTTTCAGAAGTAGATGCAGGAACGCGCCAAGTATCTTCGGCGTCGACGTGCGAAATACTGATATTGAGCCAAAATTACTGCTCACTTCTCTACAGTACAACGTTGAAAATTATGGCAATCTTTAGACATATTAGTACTTGTATGTATTTTTTATTTGAGGCAAACAATAGGTACACATAGAAAAAAGTATTATTAAAATTTTTATTGCATAATGAAACAACAGTAATAAAACAAAAAACGGTGTGGAAGTTATAAAGCGTTATTCCAAATTATTAAAACACGAAAGGTCAGATAAAATATACACTCACGTTTGTGAAAATTGCAACACCATGAAGGACTTACGCGAGTGAGCTGAAATTTTCAGGAAATGCAAAGTAGCGCATGATATGCAAATGATTAGAATTGCAAATCCGTAGAGCATGCGTATGCTGAGCAGCGCCCTCTGAACGGCTGATGGATCCGAATAAATAGACGGCTGTAGCGAGGCGTGTATGGTTATCGGTGGTTATCTGCTAGTGGTAAACGTTAACTCAATCTGTACTTATGCCTCGTCGACGAAAGAGAGCGAGATTTGAACAACTTACAGAGTTTGAACGAGGGAGAATCATCGGCCTTCGTGAAGCTGGATTGTCGTATCGTGCAGTAGCCTCTCGTGTGCAGCGTAACAGCAGCACAGTGATGCGCGTTTGGAAGCAGTGGACGGACGAGTGTCGGACAACTCGGAAATCCGGGAGTGGACCCCGAAATGTGACGTCAGCTCGCGATGATAGACACCTGGTCCGCATGGCGCGGACGGACCGTACAGCTTCCTCTAGACAATTGGCAGCACTGTGGTCAATAGCTACAGGTGTTTCATTGTGTGCTTCATCAATTCGTAGACGTCTGCTGCAGTGTGGACTGCGCGCACGGACTCCTTTATACAGGATCCCCCTAACGCACGACCATCGCCGCCTGCGGCTACAATGGGCCAATCAGCATAGAGACTGGCGTGCTGATTGGCAGCATGTCGTGTTTTCTGACGAATCCCGCTTTAATTTGTGGTACCATGATGGCCGCATTCGTGTCAGACGCTATGCCGGTGAACGCCACCTTCCGGAGTGCATTATCGAACGCCACAGTGGACGAACACCCGGAGTTATGGTCTGGGGCGCCATAGCATATCATAGACGATCTCAATTGCTACGAATTGTGGGCAATCTGAACAGCAACCGGTATATCCGTGAAGTTCTACAGCCCGAAGCTGTTCCCTTCCTTCAAAGCTTGCCAGGCGCTGTATTTCAACAGGACAATGCCCGCCCTCATACTGCTCGGATTGTTAAATCCTTCTTTGCAGCGCAGCAGGTACAGCTTCTTCCTTGGCCTGCGTGTTCCCCGGATATGTCGCCAATTGAACATGTGTGGGATGTCATTGGTCGGCGTCTTGCTCGTGATCCTCGTCCTGTTGCGTCTGCAGACGAACTTTGGGTACGCGTACAAACGATATGGAATGCTCTTCCTCAGTCAGACATTCAAACTTTGTTTGACTCCATGCCACGTCGTGTAGCAGCACTTATTACGGCGCGTGGTGGCCACACAAAATACTGATTCTGATCTCTTGTTCTTGTTTGTTTGCTTTGAACATTTAATCATTTATTTGTACCACTACCACTCAACTGTGTATTAAATTGCATTCAATTATGACGATTCCTTCTTGGTGTTGCAATTTTCACAAACGTGAGTGTATTTAGATTGCTTGTGTATTTGAATAGACATACATAAGGGAAACAACGGAAATGTCTCACAGAAATTGGATTTGTCTAGCTTTACTTGTGACAAATGTATTAATAAGATTTTCAATTTCCAGCTGGTTTAAAAAGTCAGACACTGTAGAAATGATAGCAAGATTTTCTAATCGCTCCTGGCCCATTCTAGAAAGTAAGTAATCCTTAATTAACTTTAATTTAGAAAATGATATCTGGGCTGTAGTAGAGAAATTACCGCAGCTAACAATACGTATAATACAATCGTAATGTTTGGAAATGAGTTGGTTAAGTAATTTATTGAAATGTAATTGTTTCTACTACAAATGTCACATTTTTGTAGTAATTTTTTAAAAATTATAATTCATGTAAGAGTTCTGTTCCGTCTATTTCTTTTTCGTTTCGATTTTTGTCAGTTCAAGCTTCTTCAAATTTTTTACAAAAATTAAATAGATCTTTGTCAGAATCTTGTCAAAATATTCAATATTCCACAAAAATTTGATAACATCAAAATGATAGGTTAACAATTCAACTCTTTTATTTACAGAGGAAAGAGCAATATCTAGCATTATTCTTCCTCTAAAAAAAAAGACAATTGACAAATTTTAATCTTTGGTTTTCTTTTGCGGATCTTCCCATTTGCAGGTAAATTCCTTTTTTTTCTTTGGCCTTAAAATCTCTAGACGTTTGAATTTCGCATCTATTAAGCCAGGTCCTAATTCTCTACAAGCATGTCATTGAAACCTTTATACTTTGATACTTTCGTTCGTATGCTGGCTTACAGCAGAAGATATTTTTCTCTGCTCTTACTACTACCTTAGAAATTAGTTTAGAGCCTGGCCTTTGTAAAATCCGCAGTTCAATATATCCTCTAGATGAGGTGAATTTGTCGGGGAAGAAAGTTTGGAGTACTTTGTCTCTTGAAAGCAGACCGGAGGCTTGGGAGTTGGTCAGGTGGGTTTCTTCGACGAATCCTGAGATGTGGGTTTATTTTCATATATAAGTATACACAACGACCAATCAATAGCACAGAAAATTACATTCCGTATGATGGGGCGAAAGAGAGTGCTTCAGAGTCGTAAATTTGAAGCAATACAATTTTCAATTGGAAATTGTCAGTGCACAGAAGTAGTGTGTTGTGGCTGGTCGTCGTGGTCACATGGGTTTGAGTGAAGCCAATGAGCAGCATAAGGTCTAATAAATATATCCTCTTCCAGAATCTCTAGGCCAGGATGCCAGCGAAGTTTGCGGGGTTATTCCTTATAAATATCTTGAAGAAATTTTCATTTATCCTGGTGATGAATGGATTGCGTCTTCAGATCTGAATGCAGGCTTCTATTTTGAATGAAATAGGGAGCGTTTATGAGGATCCTTAGAGCCTTTATTTGAGGAACCTGAAGTTTTTTATGTGCTTTTCGTTAGCATTTGACCAGGCAGGGGAAAGCATACGTAACAATAGGTCTTATGAGAGAGGTAGAGTCTCGTCTTCAGATTAATTGTGCGTCTATCACTTTTGAGCAATGGGAAAAACCTGATCATCATGCTATAAACCTTTCCACAGACGTTGATCATGTGAATGGACCCGGTGAAGTCCTTGTTTAGGGTGACCCCCAAATACTTAGCAGTGTCTTAATCTGATCAATATTCCTTTAAGAAGATATTCAGTTTGTTCAAAACTTTAGCAAAACTTTGAAATATTGCATATTTTAGTTTGCAGAATCTTGGTAATCACATCAACTTTACTTAGTATCTTGCACCACAACGTTGTTAAACCTTCACCAGTTGTATCACTTACAGAACGTAATGTTAAAAAACGTTCTTCGACACTAAATTAATTTTTTTTAAATTAACGTATATTATGCAAATAGTCTTCTGGTGGCTCACATCGGTAGTACATCAAGTAATACAGAAAAATACTTAGCTCTTTAAACTTAATTAAAATATTATTTCTAACATTTTCACCTATTAATTTAATCATTTTGTATTGATTTTTAACTCAAAGATTTTCTTTTCCATGGCGGACACTTACCTATAACGGCATTGACCACTACTAGCGCCAGAGGTGGTGGACATTTTATTGTGAAAGCACCTAATAGGCTGCCACCGCTGCCTCCTATGAACGGATAGACAATTTTACATCCATGCCTTCTCCAGGATTCAAACCCGGGCCTTTCGGTATCGCAGTCAGGCTCCCCTAACTACTAAACGCCTGGGCGCCTTAACTCCACGATAAAGTGGTATATTTCCTGAGATCTATAAATATATACAGACATGATTGGGTAAAAGTTTGATATCATTTCCATTCATTGTTTTTCCTGTACCTTAATTTTTTAACAAATCTTTCAACTTTACATTTTAATATAAATATGCTGCAATTACTTTACAAAGTATTTTCTGCTTCCTTTCCGCATGCTTTCGTGTTGTAACTGGAAGCACGCTCGACACATATTAGGAAAATCCAGAGTTCGAATCTCAGCGAGGGCATTGCGGATTTCTTAAGTTTCCTCATATATATATATATATATATATATATGTATATCCTCATTCATTCTAAATTACTCTACAAGTGGCGCTCGAACTAAAGGGTGGTGAACGATGTTTTGTCACTAACAGGATTTGGCGACTGGGTCGCCTAGTCTCCAGTCGCCAAAAAAGGTGTTTTCTTCCTTCTTTCATAGTACGATTGTTCTTAGCGATATGGCACAGAACTGAAAGATAGTTGAAAGTTACTTATTGTTATAGAATAACGGTAGGGGGCTTGGAAATCTTTCCTCTGCAATAGGACTCTTTAGTCACGTGATCTGAAACAAAATTTACAAAATGGCAATTGCTAAGGACCGCTGGCACATTTTGGATTTAGATTGAGATTTCGGAAAGAAGATGCGCTACCTGGTGATTTCGCTAGTTTAATTTTTTGCTCGTTCTCTCTCACCTTCGCTACGCCTAAAACACCACCGGGTAAGGATATTGCGAACTTACAGTGGCATGAACGTACTGATGAATACATGGAAGACGATAGTGAAAACCCGGTTTTAGTTATACCGAATTTGGGCTGTTAACGCCATTGTGTAAAAAACTTAATCGTCTGCGCCATTGAATTGGCTATATTTGTATTGCTTAGTATGTCTATGTTGCTTCGATAAAGTATAGCTTTAAAGAACTTTTTGTCGTTCGTTTGTTTCGCTGCTTCATCGGAAGCAAGATACGAAAGGTTACATAAAAATATTAATGGTATTTGTATTTTAAATTTATATTTCAGTCCACTAGGAAATAACGCAATATGAACATTAGCGTCCTGTCGCCTTTTACGCATGAACGTTTTGAAAAGCAACATCTTGAGTGGGATGTCCCAAACGAAAGAGCAAACCTGTGCCGGACAGTAATGATGCAAGCGTGGTTCCTAAAATCTGTCTGAATAACAAATTTGATATGCTTCCTGTTGATGAAAAAGAGTCTGGAACTGCCCCGAAAAGCGCCGAGGACACTAACGAAAAAATCCTGCCGATTATTTTCTCCAAGGACAGACAATGTTGATTGGATTACAATTGACGCTATTTTTACTGAACATTGCTGTTTACGTCGTGAAGCACAGATGAGACGGAACTTTATCTTCGTACATGTTCAAAATGTTATTGATTACCGCAGTGAAGTTAAAAATTGGAAGAGAAGAAAATTCAGTTTCATTCATATCAACTTAAGTTGGAAAAAATATTAAAGCTGACCAGCTATTGAAGATGCTATCAAAGATGACTTCTCCCGCGGAAATTTTCCTATTCTGAAGGTGCGACAATTTTGGAAATCCAGAAAAAATAATTACGAAAAACTTCCACTCTATTTTATTGAATTGCAAAGAACTGTGGAAACGCTATTTTTAATCTCAATAGCGTTAATATCATGATCGAAAAATATGCTTTGAGAAAACGACCGACTCAGTGTTACCGTTGCCAGGAGAACGTCATACTCAACCTTTTTGTTTTAAAACTGAGACTTGCTGCAAATGTGGATTTAAACACCGAACTTTGTCCTAGAAAACCCCAGAATAAACTTACTAGTTCTGCGAAGAAGGATATTTTAATATTTATCGTGGGTGTCAATATTATCAGAGAAAGTTTCAAAAACCTAAAGAAAGGTTAAATAAGAAAACTCATGCATTAACAAGTGATGATTTACCTCTTCTTAACAATTTTTCTGCTGACCTAGTCCCAAGTTTTAATAGACTAACCTACGCTGATAAAGTTAGAAGCAAAGACACTCAGAAACCCAGCCCTCGTTTCAACGAAGTAACTGACTGGTTGAAATATGCAAAGATTCTAAATCTCCTACGAAACATCATGAATGCGATACAGAATACTAGAAATGCTATATGTACTGCAGAGAAATTCATCGGAGGAATTAAAGCGACCCAGATCCTGATAAGCTTTGCCGAAAATATGGACTAATTTCGCCACCTTGATTCCAGTGCTATAACCGAGTGGTTCAAGTTGAGTCTCCTACCCTTTACTTTTCGTCATAGCTTCGTGAGTTTTCACCTTGTTCACTTGCAGCGTCATATTCCAAGAATCCCTCTGTTTCTACTACATCTTTCCTTGTCCTCTTACTTTCTCAGAAACTTTGTCTTCCTTCTCGTTTCCAAGTCTTGCTGGATTTTCCCTTTCTTCTCCCTTCTCTCCCTTTTATGTGTTCTACTCTGTACACTCATTACTCTTCTCATGTGAAGGTAATGGTTTACAACCATGGATACTTAGAAAACTGCAATCCTTAGCTTTTCCGGTGCCTTCATCGTGTAACTTCATGGGCATTGCAAATTTTTTACGTTCTTACATCTACATAACCTAATACCTCTGCAACTTGAAGTGACGTACTTAAATCGTTCAGCTTTTCGAAAATATATTCCAACTAATATAGTTTTAAAGGTCCATTTTTGTGATAAAAATCATTAAAATCGGATTTCTGCAATTTTTTTTTAAATACAGGATGACACCATTTTAAATTATTTTCAACACTAATAGTATAAGCACATACCTAGGAAGTCATCTCCAACACATCGCTGAATTTTGTTCAAAAATATAAGTAATTTTAAAAATTTGCAATGGATAAAATTTATGAATTTATTTTTATTAGAAACAATACTTTAACTAGAATGCAATACTTGTACAATTATCAGCAATTTAAAAGTTCTTTCAGTGCGGCTAAGCCTAAATTTTGCTTCTTTGTACGAAGTAAAGGGAGTAGTGTAATCACGAAAAATTCCGGGTACCATATTTCAACGAAAATATCCATTTTTACCGCCATCCAATGCAGTTTTAACGTGTTTTTGCCTGACATCTGTACGTAAAGACAAAATAAATGACTCTATTTCCCCAAACGAATTATAAAACTGATTTAAAATGGATTCAGAAGAGATTTTTTTTCATAGTATCTGTACGTACATACGTATATATCTCGCATGACTTAAAAACGAGTAGCCTCAGAACACTGAAATTTTGTATGCAGGACTGCTATAACATGCAGATGTGCACCACCCGTTTTGCTTGCAATCGGCCGAACCAAAAACATATATATATGTATATATATACATATAAATATATACATATATATATACATATACACTCTTTGTTACTCGGCTTAGTGAGCTCAGTTATTTTTTATTCTTATATATTGGTAAACTGCGCATTTTTTGCTTTGAAAATGATTGAATTATGTTGTTCTTATCTTTTAAGAATTTTATGCCTCCAGTAAATCTGCATGCAATATTTGTAGAATTATCAACAATTTAAAAGTTGTTTAAGGGATGCTAAGCCTAATTATTTTTCCATAGCAGCTACATTTCTTTACATTTGAAACTTAGCTGAATAGTGGATTTGTTACCAATCTAGGAAAACTAAGCTTCGCAACAACGAAGATAACGCCTTCTTTTATTATTACGAATTAAATCATGCTTAATCCATTCCGGAATTTATTCGAGGAAATAAGTATTTGAGATTTACTTCGTAATTTTTAATGTAGATATTTTGAGTTTTTATGTATTTTTGCCTTGAACTGAATGACTGAAATGACAGTGAAAACTGAATTAATTGAATGGGAAATACTGAATCGTCTGTGGAAAACTGTTTTTTTTTTTCAATTTCTTTTATGCATCGTTTTAGATTTATTGTAGTATTTGAATAGAACATGTAACAACGATTAGGTAATTTTTCAGATGATATAGTTTTTGTACACCTCTCGTTTTGGTTGCAATCGGCCGCACCAAAGGTATATAAATACATATGTGTACATATATATACTCTCTGTGACTCGGCTCAATGTGCTCAGTTTTTTTATTCTTATATGTTGGTAAATTGGACAATTTTTGAGTTAAAAAATGAGTGAATTTTATTGTTCTTATCTTCCGGTTAAGGTTTTTATGCCTTTAGTAAATCTACATGCAATATTTGTAGAATTATCAACAATTTAAAAAATGCTCAGGTGCGGCTAAACCTAATTATTTTTACTATAGCAGCCATATTTGTTTACATTTAAAACATAGCAGAATAGAGGATTTGTTGCCAATCTACAGAAATTAAGCTTCTCAACAACAAAGATAACGCCTTCTTTTATTATTGCGAATTAAATCCTGCTTAATACATTCTGGAATTTATTCGAGGAAATACGTGTTTAAGGTTTACTTCGTAAATTTTAATATAGATATTTTGCGTTTTATGCATTTTTGCCTTATAGCGAAGTAAAAACAGAATTAATTGAATGAGAAATGTTGAATCCTCCGTGAAAAATTGTTTCTTTTTCCTTTTGTTTGTTTAATTTCTTTTATACATCGTTTCAGATTTATCATAGTGTTTGAATAGAAAATGTGGCAACGATTAGATAATTCTCAGATGATATACATAATTTTTGTGTATTCTGAGTTATGAAACGAATAAGATGTAACGCTGTTAAGTGAACCTAGCTCTGAGAGTCGCTATGGTAAACAAATATAGTGAATTTTAAAGAGTGTGTTTATTCTGTTGTGGTTTATGCGCTATACATTTATGCGCTAAGTATATTTGATTCAATCCAATGTGTTCAAATGAAATGCAAGAAAAATTGCGTATAATTTAATATTCCGTACAACGAAGTCATGGGGTGTAAAAATCAGATTTTTTTTTACCATAGGAGTCATATTTGTTTATATTTTAAACATTACAAAATAGTGGATGTGTTGCCAATCTAGAGAAAGTAAGCTTCGCAACAACAGTGATAACGTCTTCTTTTATTATTCTTGCCCGCTGGCCGAATTGCTTGTTTTTGCGTAGAAACTCTGATTTTAATTGCAAAAATTGTTTTTTAAATAGTTTTAACTCTATTTATGTTTTATATTTTTTATATATTTCAATTTTTAATAAAGATATTTTTGAGGTTTCGTGTATTTTTGCCTTGCCGTGAAGTGAGAACTGAATTAATTGACTCTAATAAAATTCGAGGAAATAAATTTAAATGAAATGCAAGAACAAATGGGTATAATTTAATATTCTATACAAGAAAATCAAGTGGCGTACACATCAGATTTTTTTGTTCGCAAAACCAATGATAACAATGTAGAGGTCTATTTGACTGCTCTTGCTGTTACGTAAACGCTGGAAAAAAATTTCTTAAATGCAAAACATGTATTTGTAGTTCTTAAATACTTCTCAAACGAGTTTTATTTAGAAAACCCTTCTCAGAACTAAGGATACTTTTGTTGGCAACTGAGAAGAAAGTTTGCATTGGTATTACAATATTTGGAACGTTGTTCTGGAGACTGAATTTTATACTAAACTACAAAAGTTCAAAATAACCACCTCTCCACGTTCTTGTTTCTTTCCTCCTAACAATAACGGAAATAAAACTCTGAAGGAATAATTCCTTCAGAGGAATAATTCCTTATGAATTAAGGAGTAATTACCAAGGAATATAAGGAATAATTACCAAGGAATTATTCCTTATGAATATCATCATGATCATAATTTAATTGATATTTATAATTTGCATTCAAAAGTTTCGACGGACTTAAATACGTTTAACAAAACTATGTAGCGTTTGAAATCACGTGGTGATTTCTTCGAATTACGTCATCTAGAGTTAAAACTCTTTTTCTTCTCAATTCAATTCCGTATGATCTACTTTTGTGATATGATTATGATATGTTTAGAATTAGTATGGGCATGTTTAGAATTCCCGATGCAGCTTTAATATTTGGCACACATTTTTCTGTTTCTTTCAGACGTTTTAGAACATAACATTTCTTCACCCGCTTCGACGATCAGCCTGATTAATTTCTATAAAATAACTTTTCAATGAAAAAATGAAAAATTAAAAAAAAATCTGAAAAGTTTCAGACTTTAAATTGCTTCCAAAGGGGCGTTTTTTTAACGTTTCGTGTGTTAGCTTTATTTATTAAATATCATGTTCTTCGCACTTAAACGATAAAATTCAATTCAACAGCAATATCGTAAAATAATTTAAATGAGCATATCTTTAGAATTTCCGATACATAGTTCCGTGCGCTGGAGATAAAAAGGTTTTGTTTTTCCCGTAGAGTGTTGTCAATGGTCGCTTTTAAATCGTTTGTGTTAGTTTAATCAAAAATTCATTAAAGTTTTATAAAATATGAAATAGATAATAAAACAAATCCCAAATTCGGGCTTCCAGAGGCGCATATTGGGGTGAAAACGTACGTTATTCAAAACTGGATGGCTCTAGGTACCGTTGTTTTATCACATTTGGAGAACTATACATACATTTATGCAGATTCTTCATTATTTAATTTCTTTAAATATAATACAGGGCGCTAACTTTTCGTGGCAAGAATTTGAAAAGTGATACAGCCGTTTATAGTGATTCAACGCAAAATCGCAAAACGAAAACAATAGTCCTTCAGGGACAAATCCCCTTTGGACTAACAAAGAAACCCGCTCATAATCCCCCCCCCGTCTAGGGCTCACAGCTCCCGTTACCCCTCCTCTCTCAGATTTGCACTTGAATGGTAATTTAGCCATACCAGAGGTCAATGATCCGTTTGGATTACAAAATAGCGGTCATCGAGGCAAAACCTCAGTTTTTTACAGCATATATTACAGCCGCAAACTCTCATTCAATCGCGCTGTATTTTCTTTCCGCGAGTTTGAATTTTTTATTAAGATAAAACACATAGTGCTCTTCACACGCTTGTACGTTATAATGGTACAGCTCCTAAAATCGCATCATCGGAGTCACATTGCACTATATATTCTCTCTCAAAATGAGGGGCATGAAGTACTGGTTGACTTATTAACTTCCCTTTAACTCCGGGAATGCTCTCTCACAGGTTTCATCACAGAACCAATTTTTTGTTTAAGTTTTGGCATACGTTTTTCTGTTTTTTTCAGTCTTTTCTCAGTTCATCATATTAATTTTCCTACTTCTTTTACAACGAGGGCTTTACAAAATTTATTTTTCTCCTTTTATTATTAGCATTTTGTGTGTTTACTTTATTTATTAGATATCATATTCTTGGTGCTTTACGCCCTATAAAGTTCGATTCAACAACAAAATCACTAAATATTTAAAAACACAGTATCTTTAGAATTTCCGATAGACAATCTCGCCCTCTGGTGATAAAACTGTTTTAATCCGTGCAGTGTTGATACTGCACGCTTTGGAATCGTTGAGTTTATTAATCAAAACGTTGTTAAAGTTTAAAATATGATAATAAGCAATAAAACAAATTCGAAATTTAACATGAGCTTCCAGGTTCCTCGAACATGGCACTCAAGTTCGCGTGGAGGGGTACGTTATTCAAAATTTTATGGCTCCAGATATGGTGGTTTTTCCCAAGTGCAATAAAGATGAATACATTCAGGCAGATTCTTCATTATTTAGTTTCTTTAATTTTAATATAGGGCGATGTATAATAAATAATATATTTGATGACAACAATTTGAAAAGTGATGCAACGCATTTAAGTTTCTCGACGCAGAATGCTGTTTCGAGACTAAGACGATCTCTTTTGGGCTAAAATATTAGTTTCTTGAAAAATTCAAAAAATATAAAAAATAGGTACACATGGTACATCGGCATACAAACTTATTTCGTACCCGTCCGCGGAACGCAGTATTTGTTAGGGAAAAAAGCAATCCTCATTAGACTTTAGTTAGACCCACAACAGAGCCCCTCTTCAGCAATAAAAAAGACTGTTGCCTTTGAAATTTTCCTTTTTTTCTATGCAAAATCATTTAATCCATTTCCAGAGTTATAATTTTAGGAAATAAAATTAAAAGAGTATGCCTTTATGTAGGGATTGTTCGGTTTTACATGCTTAAAATGCTCGGGTTTACATGCTTAATGGAAAACGAATAGCGAAAATGCTTATAACAAACATATTTTTTTCTGACTGGTTTTATATTTTGGTCTTGCTATCATATGGTGCTTAATTTAGTATCTTTGCAGGGAATTAAAAAAAAAAAAGAAAAACTACGCGACAGTGATCAAGTCTGCCGTTTGTTAAAAACCCTTTCTAAAGGGTTTATATAATTGCGAATGGAACACAAATTGCAAACACTATTCGTTGAACATAAATAGAAAGTAACAACTAAATTACACTATACGCTAGAGAAGGCGTAATGCTTGACGTCTTAAGAAAATGTTTTTTAAAAACATTACTTGAAGCACTTCAGAGATCTGAGATTCGAAAATCTTTCAGAGATCTAATTAGTAGCAATTTAGGATTCGATCTTCCTTTGCAGTTTCTAGAGTGCAGGCTGAAACGATATATATTCGTAATAAAGGATTTAAAAAACATCATCAGCAGGCCGTAACACCAATCTGCATATATCATTTATAAGGTATTTTTTTGTCCCTCCTTCCAACATGCCTTTGTGGAGTAACAGTAGCACCCTCGGCGCGTATTCGAAAGGCTCAGGTTCGTGTCCCGGTGATGGCACTGCTCCTTTTTCCCATCTCCAGCTTAAAAAAATAACCTACTGATTCTACACATTTAAAACAAAATACACAAAACAGAGCAGCACTATCAAATCAGTGATACTACTGGAAGGAAATTGATACCACTAGTTCTTACTTCGTCATAAAATCTCCACTTAAAACAAATAAAAGCGAAGTTATATTAGTTAAGTGTACAGAGTATGGCAGAATCATCGTTACATATATTACATATATTACATATATAACATCGTTACATATATTAAATATGAATATATGTATGTCTTTTGTTATCAATGACAAAATGAATATTAAAAATGCCATGTTTGATTAGGGTATATAATCAAGGCGTTAGAAACGCTGTTTGATAAATGTACTTTTGATAAAATGCTAATAATATTATCGCAATAATATATATTTAACTACAGTCGGTAATGCTAATTCAATAAAGAGCTCTCGGGTCTATCGGCCATATGGGGTTAGTGAGCATATTCCATACTGCATAGTAACAGCAAATTGAAATGTCGCTGTGAAGTATTCAAATGCACATTCCATTCTTTTATCCTATTTATTTATTTTTTCTATATTTTCCCTTTCCTTTGTCTTATATTTTCTAAGAGAAGAAAAATGTGTTACGACTTTATTGCGGTACTTTGCGTAAGATATGTTCATCTTTCGTGAATTTTTTTAAATGAGTGAAATTCATAAAAAAATAAATCATTGTAATTATATGTATTTAGTCTTCCAAACTCTTAAGTACAATTTACAAAATCACGAGAAACTTTTCCTACATAAGAACAGTTATGCATTCCATCCAAATGCTTGGAAGCACCTATGTACTCAAAAATATAGTTTCAGTGTAATAAACACAACTAATATTCGTGTCATTTAAAAAGAATATGAAATAAACGATTGTTTTGCTGTTTTTTCAAAATGAATCACAGAATCCTTCTATTCAAGTCGAAGCCGCTTTGAAAAAAAAATCAGTAAGATGAGTTATGCAAATTAATCTAATAAAATCTAATCCTATGCTACTGTTCTAATTTCGGTAAGAACGTATGCATGAACTATACATTCACTGTAATTCCAAATATACCCACTGGTGAACGTATTTTGTTACGAATGCAGTTTAGCTTACAAATAATATACAGTTTAGCAGAAATATTACACAATTTTTTATCAGTATTCAGACATAATAAGCAGTACTAATTCACAGATATATAAGTACTTTTAATTATTTTCGAAGTGTATATAATTCAACAAAAAATACACAAAATAAACTATTATAGGATTCTAATAAACTATCTTCTAATTAATAAAATTATGAAAATTAATCAAATAGATTTGATAGCGTGGTAAAATCTAATTAGATAGCACATAATGTTCCAATGTCAGTGAGAATGTATGCATTAACTATACACTGTTATTCCAGATATGCACATTGGGGACAGCATTTTATCGCAAACACAGTTTAGCTTACATATTGTAGGCAATTAAACTAACTATAACATATTTTAATATTAGCACTTAAAAATAATAAGTATTACTGATTCACAGACTTGAAAGTACTTTTAATACTTTGCGAAATTGTATATGTATGAACATAAAACACGGACTATTAAGAAATATAGGCATCTAACAAACAATCTACTAAATTTCAATGTTTTTATATTTTGAAATTTTAAATTACAATAAAATATATTTAATCATTGTCTAAAAAGTCAGCAATACTTAATATTTGGGATATTATATTTTAATTATAATAGAGAAAATGTTTTCTCCGTTCACCGCCGAGAACGATCAGCAATTTGCAAAAGGCTACGAATACACTTTTTGTTCTACTACATGATTTAAACTAAATACGCAGATTTAGGCAATATGCGACGTAATTAGTTTCTGATTTGGATTTCGGTAATTAAATAAACAAAAGACTTCTGAAAAAGCAAACATATTAAACAAATATTTTTTAATAATAACAATGATAATAATATTCCGCATTTACCTGTAGAAGATTCCATACAATACAGAAATCATTAAAAAAATACTATGTCTCTCGCCTTCGGAAATTAGAGCTGAAACAAAATGTGAGGGAACATGTCAAACTAAAATGTACAAATGTAAAATTTGTTGTTTATATTTACGAAACTATTTCTTGGATTTCTTTTCAGAATCATTACGTAACACAACAACAATCTGCTGTAAGACTTGTGCTGCTGTATTAGGTCTTATATCCACAAAACTTGGCCATTCGTTGGTACTGAAAACCTCCTCCGCGTGAGCAGCTATAAAATCCCTCACATTCTCGTACAATTTCTTATCTTCATGCATGTCTGCCAATAAAAGCACTTCACACACATTTTTTACTGTAAGATTTGATTTTAAAAACGAAGCACACTTTTCCTTTAAAGTAGGAATATCGTACTTATCCGCCGCTTCATACAAAGAAAGAGCACATTCCTTCAGCGGTTGGTCCAAATATGCTGTATACATATAACAAAGCATCGTCTTTAGAATCGCAGGTTCCGTGTCTTGAATATTAATTGTGTTGCTTTTGGCTTCAACCATTTCGTTTTCGAACATTCTGAAAAATACCGGTGATCTTGCCGATAAAACAATTTTGTGAACAAGAAATGTTTCGGAACCAGCCACAATTTTAACATCTGACAGCTTTCCCGTTGTATAAAGCGTGCGAAGATCATCACTGACATAATCGAAAAGCTTAAGATTAGTTTTGAAAGATTCGTTAGAATCAGAGCTGGACGATGTTGTAATACAACTCCTTCTTGTAATCTCCGAAATCTGACCCAGATCTGTAAAAGTGAAGTGACAGTGAAGAACTAGACAGTCATTTAAGTATTCATCAACAGCATCAGCACATTTCCATTCTTTATCTGCTTGAAACAGATGTTCACTCTGAATGTCGAAATGTGAACCACAAAATATTCTACTTTTTACAAAAATAGGCTTCAGATTGTCACCATACACTCTACAAAGTAAAATACTGAAACAGGTGCTTTCAGATGAATGTGATCCCAAGCAGACAATTAATTTCCATCCATGAAACTTCAGTAAATTTACTGAAAAAACATCACTGTGTATGGATGTCTTATTGGACAACGTGCTTAAGGTGGGAATTTTCCATTCAAAGAACATTTCTTCTGCGTTGATGCGTGTCCGAGCTTTGAAGTTCGTAACAGGTAAACACAAATTACATTTGAGATTTGTAAGCTCATACTTCACTGCAGCTGCAAATACTTCCGCGGTTAATTGAGAATTCTGGCATTCTAGATTCCCAGAATAAATATAATATATCATTGCTTCTAATGCAGATATGCTGACATCAAAATATTCCTCGTCGGTTTTCTTTTTTTCTAGCTTTTCAACCAATGCCGGCCATCGTATGCTCAAAAGACATTTATGCACTCTGAAACTTGTATCTTTAGTACGTAAAGTGATATCAGTGAATAATCCATTGTCATAAAAGCGTATGAAATCATGATGTAAATTCTCTTGATCATTATCATCACACACTTGAAGTAGACATAAAGTACAGTTCACGACAAGATTGTCTTTATCATTAAGATGCCGTTTTCTTTCGAAAAAGCTACTACATCCCCATCCTTCTCCGGCTTCAAATGTACGTTTCTCTTTTTCCTTTTTTTGTATAGTTTTTCCATCTTTATCCATGGTGCAAACTGAATATTCTATTTCACACTTTCGAGGGAGATTATCACATCTCATGATCAGTACATCTATGCACTCTTTACTTTTTTCACCCCGCGGATATATATTCAGACACCACACCATTCCAGGCAAAGCACTCAGCATAAAAGTCGGGCTACGAAGACTGAGTCCCGTTGAATGATGACACATGCTGAAATTTTCAATAGTCCACGTGAATTCATATTTCGACATTTTCGTTTCGTTTTCAGAGGAGAAACTAACACAGGTAGATGAAAGCAGAATGCTACGCAGAATGAAATTAAAATAATGTTTAGCCGAACTTTGGATTACCTGATACCATATCCTCATGGCAGGTTATGCAACACATAAGCAATCCTGAACGTCAATAACCTTGGCAATACTCAAACAGCTTATCATGTTGAAAGCGGCCCAACTTTTGATGCTATTTACGCTCCGCTTCTTGATAACAGCCGAAGTTGGAATTTAATGTTTCTTTTTTCATTAAAATGCTCAAAATATTTTGAATCAGTTTCAGCTAAAACAATTTCACTCCTTACCGCTGAAAAATGCTTAAAATAATTAAATATTTTTTATACTTTAACTTCTGTTGAAAACTGAATTTAATAACGGCAGCCAGACATTATAAAGTCCGGACGTTAATTTGCCCAATTTATTAACCAATAAAATTCAGACTTTAATTTGTCCAAATTATTAACCAACATTTACTTAATCAACGTACGTTGAAAATATTATAACTATGCGTACTTTGAACTTCTGAAAGCTTATTGTATATTTTAGATTCATTAAAGTACAATTATTTCTTCAATACCGAGTTATATCGTTAAATATTTGACGATGTGTCGTAAGTAATAAGTAGTGTGTCATTCCGAATAACATCTTATTTTTATACATAAGAAAAAAATTGAAATTTTTAAGAATGTTTTATAAATTTCAAACGAAACATTTTAACATTTTACTCTGTGTTAAGAATCTACCAACACCAATTAACAGTATAAGAAGCTTTTTCGAAACAAAACCTGCTTCGCACACATGAAAGCACACAACATGGTAAAGATGCAGTACCAGTATGTCTCCTTATGCAATTTTAGTTCAGATGGCTGCATTAGACAATATAGCTTTATAGAGTTATCAGCTTATTTTCGATGTTAGGAAACTACAAAGATGAGCAATGCCCTTGCCGGGACTCGAACCACGGACCTCTCGAATACGCGCCAAGCGTGCTGACTACTACACCACGAAGGCATGCCAAGAAGGCGGGGAGAAATACCTTATATACTCCTCCTTTTAAAGGGCGGCTGGGGATTAGGGGACCCAGTCGCCAAATCCTAGTGGTAAAAAATCATCATCCACCACCTTTTTGTTTTTTAGTTCGAACGCCACTGTAGAGAGATTAGGACTTTTTTGGTGCAGATGAGGTGAGAAATGAGCAATGCCCTCGCCGGGATTCGAACCACGGACCTCTCGAATTCGCGTCGAGCGTGCTGACCACTAGACTACGAAGGCATGCTAATAAGGCGAGGAAATATTTTATAGCATAATCGTTTAGATTTTTGTTCATTGCTGAATATAATAAATATGTAGTTCAAATAATTTCTCACTTAAAAGACGAAATTCTTCCTTGGAGGGGAAGAACTGTACATTAGTGGTGGTAAAGTCTGGTTTAGACACATTTGATTTAACATGCTAATATTTTAGTAGTATTAAAATAAGCTAAAATAATGCTTTAAGGCTCCCGGAACTCTTTTATAACACACTGAATACATTGTATTGACTGAAATTTTATTTGCTATTGGGTGGAATGGAATTTTAAACTTTGCAGAGCATCAGTGCTTCTGTTTGTTTCTATTCTTTTAAATTATAATAATTCTACAAATTTCGGCATTTTTTTCCTCCTTTCGTTTTAATATTTAGAATAATTTCATAAATATAATTATGTAATATGCAATACCATGTAATGTTTTTTACCAAAGAGGACTAGAAATACAAAAACAAAGTTTTAATTCTTTCTTAGACAAAGGGCTCGACCGTTATGTGATCGTCTTAGAAAGCTGAGTGCTATTATTTATATATGCTCAAGAAAATGTCCCTTTCAAAAGCAGTCACTTTTGACTGTTGGTCGTAAAGACAGAGTTTGTTGTGTTTTCAATAATAAAAAAAACAATGATATAATTAACGACTAATGAGTACAATGATATTTTACGAGTTTTGATGAATTTACTAAAAAGGGGAAGTGATTACACCATAATAAAAAAAAAATTTTTTTAATGTGAAGATGTCATAATCATTTATTAGTTTAAAATAATTTTATCTCAAATAAAACCCGCAGCAGATTAAACAAAGCAGATCAGTAATTGTTAATTCAAATAGTACAAAATATTTTCTTTTGGCCTATGAATAACGTTTAGGAATGAATTTTATTGCGTATAGGAAGAAATTTCTGTTACATTTTTACCGTCAACTCAATGGACATATCGGTGCGCTGTTGATTATGCATCGCTAAAGTCGTTACTAAGCGAAAAAGGTAGCATACTGAAAAAATATCTACCGCGCATGCCTGAAGCATTAGCTAAAGCAAGACGCTCCTGATGAGAATAATAGCGGTAAATGGAATGGAATGGAGACTTGACCTCATCTCTTAGGAAGAAGAGTGTTCCTATCATTGCCGGAAGAGAGGCGCAGAGAACCCCATCGGAAATTCATATAAGTGGGTCCGAATTCCAGTGTTATAAGATTTGCACCTCTGAGGTAATATGATGGGTTCGTAACGTAGGTATGGTCATGTCTCTTCTCGAGGTCATGTCTCGGTGGACAGAGTATTCTAACAAGTTTATCCGACAAATTAAAAATATGTAGAGTAATCCTTCCTGCATTAGTTCCGCAAATTTATCGAAATATATTTTAAGGTTTAATAGCCTTTTAAAATTTCAAAGTCATAAGTTTTACCATAGAAGAAACCGAAATTTAATCTCAAAAATATTCATTCTTGTTTAATTAAGTAATGCTTTTTTCTTTATTATTATAGGATGGCATCGTTGAGTCCGATGACGCAGCAAGCTGTGAAAACAAATCTTTTCTCCCATGAAAGAATACAGACGATTATGAAAAATTAAGCCGATGACGCGATTGAAATATGTTTGCATTTAAAAGATGGTGACTTGTTGAATGTAATCACTTTGTAGCAACTATTCATGTTTCCATTAAATTTTCCGAGTTTTCCATAAATTCGATTAGTTACTTCACCTAGACAGTAAGTACCGATCCTACAGATTTTGAGGGCTCAAGCCGCGATAAGCGTAGGAACATCATGAGAAATATTACGACATAAAACGAGTAAGTTTGTTTCGATTATTTCCATATTGTTACGTCTAAGAATAGTGTTCTACTGTAGTGTGAATCAAGATGGCTACTTTAAATGCTGTCCCTTTAATTTGAAATTCTTTAAAAACTGGGCCTACAAAATCTATTAAACTTTTACATCAAATTGTATTTGGAACTGTAGGTGATAGGAAAAATAGAACGAGATTATGTAACTTTCGTGGTTTTCCATCTGGCTTTTAAGTTGAAGAAACAAAACAAAAATTACTTCAAACTTTCACGGCAAATGATTTTATTTCTATGTGTAATTTGTTACATCTTAACTGTGAGTCAAATTCTGATAAAAACTGTGATTTAACATTGAAGGATCTTTGTGATTTTAAGTTTTTAAGATCCGAAAGTGATGACGATGATGAGTTATCCGAAAACAAAAGTTTTTACAATTCCGATAAGGATGATGATGTTAATTCTGTTCGGTCAGAATCACCTCCCATAAATAATTCAGCAGATCAAAACATTATGACGCTTAGTAATATTTCATTACATTTTCGTGACATTTTAGAAACTGTTTCAGAATTTAATGGTACTGATACATGTCTAGTTGGATCATTCATTTGCGATTTAGAAGAAACTTTTAAATTATTTAAGTTACCTGAATTACAAAAGATTCCTTTTTCTAAAAAATTGCTTACTGGTTCTGCTAAAGTATTTATTCGGTCTCTGAAAGGTATTATGTTATAGGGCAAGTTAAAAGAAAATCTTTTATCTGAATTTGGTTCTAAAATAAACAGTGCACAACTTCATAATTTATTACAGAAACGACATTTAAAATCTGGTGAATAATTGCAATGCGAGAAATAGCCAGTCGTGTTTCTGTTGATGATTCATCCATTCTTGATTATGTAATTAATGGAATAGTTGATCCAAGTAGCAAACAAAATTATTTTATATGGGTGTAAAACTATTTCTGAGTTTAAAGAGAAATTAAAAATAGCTGAGAAAATTCGCGTTCCAGATACGAAGAATAAGGGTTATTCAAGTCCCAACACACAAAACAAAGCATGCGTTATACCTGATAAGAGTAAGGAACCAAGGTGTTATAACTGTGAAAGTATAGGTCATAAATCGAACTCATGTAACCATAAGAGTAAAGGATTTAAGTGTTTTAAATGCCATTTATTTCGATACAAAGCCGCAGATTGTTCCAAAACGTCTTCTAAAAATATCCAAGATGCCAAAACTGTAACTCCAATTCCTCAGACCTTGTCAGAAAGAAATGCATAAAACTGTTAATTTAGGTAATTTACAAATCGACGCTTTAATAGATACTGGTAGTGTAGATAATTCTAGAAGTATACATAAGAAGACAGACAGACAAAGAAGACAGGTGTCTTGTTTTGCACCCGCTAAGTCTTTCTGCACCGATGGGCGAAAAATCAAGCTAGGGTGCGAAGGAAAGGTATATAGAAAATGGGCAATTTCGTATTTCAGAGGAGAGTAAAAAGGAATGCAGCAGAATTGCATTTGATTAACCACTATGAAAAGGGAAATTGAGAAAATATGTTCACCTGAGTTCACGTGTTACGACGGTTTCAGTTACGTGTGGCGTGTTTGGTAGACCAACCCGCAGGATGGTGTTCCGGTCTTGGAAAATAACGTATTTTACGCGTGTTGTTTATATTGAGTGGAATTAAAGAACTTTTACAACCGAAGTGAACCAAAAATTTTACTCTCTGGGTTCTAAATCAACATAATCTGAATGTTTAAAGAAAGTCGAAAGAAGTGTTCTTGTTTTTAAAGATTAACAGTAAAGATGCAGAACATTTTAATGAATTAATTAATTATGTTTAATATTTTATTAACTGATTATTTTGCGTGATCGACTCTATATAAGATGTTATATTTTGCTAATTATACAGTATACTCAATCATTGGGAGGAAAGTATTTCTTCAAAATTGTTTATTTAGATTTCATAACTGGATGCAATAAATTATTATGCAAATAATTATGATAGCAATCCCTAGATTGGTGCACTTTCCATAAACAGTTCAAAATAAAATTTATACAAAATCCGCTACTCTAGGACTTCTCTCTTTACTCCTATATTTCATATCTTTCCTTTCAGTTCTGTTTTTTACATTAAATGATTCTCTTCTCTGTATATTTATTTATTTGCCCCCCCCCGATACACCGGTATGAAAGGAAAATCCTTTTAGGAATCGACGATAAGTAATTATGAGGATCAAATTAGATGCATAAGATTTCAAACTTAACAACATTTATTTCATCTGCACTTTCAAGCTACACACGCGCATATCCCCCGAACGTTCAACAGTCAACTGACCTTACTTTATCAGGATCTTAGAAGAGAAAATTCGTACTCTGAATCAGGTGCTGCCATCTCTCGTCTGTGCTGGGGTTAAATTGGTAGGATGTTTTTTTAAAGGCTTTTTCAAATAGAATAAACCACAACAAGAGTATCCCCCCCAGTGAACAGGCGAAGTGAGAGAACGACAGTATTTATACAAAACTAGCATAAACAAGAGGGAATTTGAATACTGGTTTCTCAGTTGCTGAAATCACTTACACACATGAAATTAAATAAAAATAGAAAACAAAATAAAGTAATACCGATTGAATATAATTGACATGAATAAATGAAAATAAGTTTTTCAGTTCTGACATTTGTAGAGAATAAGCATGATGTGATGAATATTGGAAAGGAAATAACTCGTGAGTAATTATGTACAAGTTAACCAATTTCTGTGATGAGTCTCTTACAAAATTTCACAACTCGCCCAGACTTTGTAGTTTTGGAATGGTTGACAAAATTTCCATTAGTGTTTTCTGGGACTTTAGATTCATGCTCATGAGGAATTTGTTGTACTTCATCATTATATATGAATGCAGGTTTCACTCTATCTACGGAAACACTGCTTTGTCTGCCATTTATGGATATTTTTATTACTTTGTAACTTTGAATTATGACTTTGTGGGAACCTGTATATGGTTGAGTTAGGGGTCGTGTTATTTTGTCCACACGAAGGAAAACATGTGTACACTTTTTCAATTCTGGGTGCACAAAGATTTTTATTTGGTGATTTTGGTTAGGAAGTGGCTTTAACTGTTGCATTTGTGCCTGGAGTTTCTGCACATACTCATATGATGGAGTTGCACTTTGGACACTTTGGGAAAATAAATCTGCTGGAAGTCTTAGTGAAGTTCCATATACAGGGTCAGCACTTGATGCTTGTATGTCAGTTTTAACAGCAGCTCGAATGCCAAGGAGAACTGTTGGTAATGATTAAGTCCATCTTGGGTTTTCGTGAGCTTTTAAAAAATTTTTCAAGTTTCTGTTAAGACTTTCCACCAAGCTATTTACTTGGGGACGAAAAGCTGTAGTGCGAATTCTTGTTGTTCCCATAATTTGTGTGAGCTCACTGAACAGAGAAATTGGTGACCTTGATCTCTGATGATGGTAGAAGGGGCATCCGAAACGGGATATCCATCCTTCGAACAAAGCTCTGCATACTGTTGCTGCTGTCATATCAGCGATGGGTACCACTTCTGGCCATCTCGTAAACCTGTCGATGATGGTGAGGCAGTATATTTTGCCCTCAGAAGAAGGCAAGGGGTCCTATTAAATCCACATGCAGATGGGAAAAACCTTGCATCTGGTGTAGCAAATGTATCCAGAGGTGTTTTTGTGTGTCTGTGAACTTTGGATCGTTGGCATGCATCACAACTTTTTACTCAATCTTTAATATTCTTTTCCATATTGGGCCATACACAAAGAGCAGAAATTAAGTTTCAGGATCTTGTTATTGCTGGATGCGAGGGGTTGTGAAAATCGTCGAACACTATTTTACGAAAATATGCTGGCACAAGAGGTCTTGGAATTCCAGTTGATACATCGCATATGAGTTCTGTTGCTGAAACTGGGCTGAGTATAGACTTATGTCCAGTGAATGATTGGTGTTTCCCAGATTTTGTAAATCATCAGCTTTTTGAGCGTGACTAAATGCTTCAAAATCAAAAAATGAGAAATTTAAGATGTTGTTTATCTCAATTCTGGATAATGCATCTGCAACTGTATTATTTACAGCACTGGTATGACGAATGTCTGTGCTAAACTGAGAAATGAAATCAAGTTGACACCACTAGTGCGGGCTGCACTTCTCTGGATTTTGCTTGAAGGCGTAGATAAGAGGCTTTTGATCAGTAAAAATGTCCTTTTAGTCTTAAAGTCTCGACCTTTGAGCATGTGCCGAAATCGCTTCACAGCAGTATAAATGGCCAATAGTTCTCGATCATAGGTGGAGAATTTTTGTTTACTGTGGGTGAGCTTGACAGAGAAGAAAGCAATCGATTCCCAGTTGGTTGTGTTGAGTTGCATCAAGGAACCAACAACTGTAAGGTGTACTGGCATCAACCCAAACACTAAGTTTGGCTCCTGGAATAGGGTGACGAAGGAGAGTTGTGGTAGCTAGTGCATTTGTGGTATCTGTAAATGCTTGTTCGCCAACCTCAGACCGTTGAAGTGTTTCTTTTGGGTCATTTCGTTTATGTTTTCTGCTCTTTTTATTATTTTTGATACCCTCCAAAATTTATTTAATGGCACTAATATGTGTGCTGTTCTAGGAACAAAACGTCGATAGAAATTAAATAGACCTAAGAAGCGTCTTAATTGAGTTATGGTATTAGGTTTACGAAAGTTCAAAATACAGTCTGCTCCATCTTTCAGAGGTACGGTTCCTTCTTCGGATACTTTGACACCTAAGAAATTTATTGACGAAACACCAAAACACACTTAAAAGTTTAAGGCTAAGGCCATAATTTTGCAATCTTTCAAAAAGGAATCTTAGATGCGAGATATGCTCTTCCCCAGATTTAGCTGCTACCAATATATCGTCTACAAATGCATAAACAAGTTTTAAATCTCGAGTAACTTCATCGATAAGTCTTTGGAATGTGGCTGCAGCATTACGCAGGCCAAATTGCATGCCACAGCTTTCAAATATCCCAAAGGGGGTAATTATAGCACTTTTGTGAATGTCATCAGGGTGTTAGGTTAGGTTATTCAGTTATGGCAAAGCACACGAGGGCTATCTGCCTAAAGGGAGGGATGTCTTCGTGGAGGACTTTCTAAGGGAAACTGGCTTGTATACACGTTACACATGGGGAAAACCACGGAAACGCCCATGCAGCCAGGCCGTTCGCGGGATTCGAACCTCGGACTGAACTACCAGTGTTTAGCGTCTTTACCGCTCGGCCGCTGGTGGGCCGTCATCAGGGTGTATAGGGATTTGATGATAAGCCTTAAGTAAATGAATGGGCGAAAAAATTTTTCAGCCGTGGAGTTCAACAGTGAAATCTAAAATATTAGGGATGTTATAATTATCTTTCATCGTTTGAGCATTAAGGGCTCTGTAATCTCCTACAGGACGCCATTCCGTGCTGTCTTTTTAGGGACCATATGCAAGGGTGATGCGTAGTTACTTTTTGAGAGAAAAATGTGGCCTAATTTTACCATATTTGGGAATTATTCTTTGGCGATTCGTAGACGGTCTGGGACAAGACGTTGTGCTTTAGCAGAACAGGAGGTCCTGTGGTTTGGATATGATGCACTACTGTATGCTTAATTTCTTGGTCAGCACGGGGTGGTTTTGTCATTTCCGGAAATTCAAATAATAATTTTTGGTACATACTGTCGCCAGATACTGTCTTTATTGAATGTATTGCACTTACTCGCAAACTGCATTTAGAGCCAAGGTTAGCGTCAGTGTCGATTAATCTTTTTGTGTGAAGGTTAGGCATTAAGTTGAAATTATATTAAAAAATCTGCACCTAAAGTCTATTTGAAGATGCGTTTTAAACCAAGATCTAAAGAGAGATTTTGGCTAGTGTAGACTGAAATTGGTGTATTTTTTGCTACTGAAAAGGTCATTTGGATGCGATTCCACCTCTGCAATGCTGTTGCTGGAAATATAGATACATCAGAACCAGTGTCTATGAGAAAGTTGATATTTGTGCGTGCATCTCTAACAAAAAGGTGACGAGAATTGGAGGACAAGGCTGTAGTCGCCTCTATGCCTCGCCTGAGTCGTTTTTTGAAAATTTACAGGGTGGGGTGCACTTTTTAGATCTTTCGCCAAATTTAAAGTGCTACCAACAGGTATAATTTTTTTTAATTTTATTTTGAGATGGGCTTCATTCTCTTTGCCCGCGATATCTACTCTAACTACGAGTGCGGCTACGATTACGCGAGATATTATCGATTCATACATGCAATTTGTTTTTTCGCGAGTAAACGTTCTTCATTGGAGTCGAAGGTATTAGCAGAACAATTGTTTGTGGCACTAACCGCTACAGGAGATAGTGCTGCATCGATGATGCGATCCGCAGCTTTATCCAAGGTTTAAGGCGTGATCGCCGCGAGTGTCGACTGTACGAAACTCGGAAGAAGCTGTAAAAAACAGTTCGAACATTAATTCATCGGGAACGCTGTTATGACTCAACGCGTCCTCGCATTATGCGTAGGAGTTCACTTGGCCGGCGAACTCCCAACTGTTTGCCGCCGAGGATTCTTTTATTTCTTGATGCGTCGATTCTCCGCACCGCTTGATTAGCTCAGTTTTTATGCGAGTGTAAGGGCAAAGAACCTCTATGTAAAGAAGGAAAGGCTCCATAGACGTAATGTAAACCACTTTATCTGCAACGCCGCTACAAAGAAAAGGGAACATTCGCCAAGGGATTTGGCGACGGAATCTGTTGGCGAGAATTTCCCCTCTGTGATCTGCCGATTCTTTGGTAACTAGCCCACATTTTCCCCCTCCGCGACGTGTATAGGAAACTGAGGAACACGAGTTAAGATGAATCGTTCTTTGACTTGTCGCGATAATTTAAACTCGGAAATAATTAAATATTAGGTGAAGTTTCACTTTCACTGGCTGTTGAACTTCCATTGTCCATATCGCTACTTGAAACCAAAGAACCTATTTTTTGTTTAAACTCTTGCTAAATGTAACGGTCGAACCTGTCCAAACCAACTTCGACATTCAGCTTCGAGCTTTGGCGCTTTTTGGCGACAGATACTTCACGCATGCGAATTTGTTTCCCTTTTCGTTGGAAGGGAGCCACTTCTGCTTCTGCGAAGTTTTCCTTCTTAACAGTACATATTCTTTGGTAAGGGTCCGTGGAACTAGGAGCCTTCATCACATCTCTCACAATTGATGCGGCTTCGGCGGACAGGTGCGAAACAATATAATTATACTTCGTGCGAGACTCCGATATCGCTTTTGGTGTTTGTTCCCAGTTCAAATGTTGGTTCGCACATGGTGAACCATAGTGTAGGATCGGCGAAGTTCCTTCCGTCATTTTCAGTCACGTGGCTAAGTCCCAAGTAATACGAAATTTTTTTTTCGTTCAAATATTAGTTTAAAACAATAATGCTTGGTTGCTGCAAGGTCGGGTCACCATTTTTAGGAATCTATTATAAATAATTATGAGGATCAAATTAGATGCGTAAGATTTCAAACTTAACAACATTTATTTCATCTGCACTTCCAAGCCACACGTGGTATCCCCCGAGCGTTCAACAACTGACACAAGCGTCTAGACTCCAAACCTCACTTTTGCTCACAGCCCAGTTTCGGAATGAGAGAGGGAAAAAGGGATTTCGTCCAAGCGCTCACAATCGCTCATGCTCGAAAATCGCTTACATGCAGCTACAATCGCTTGAAATAGTGCTGTGATAGATTAATTGTGATAGTGGTACTATATTTACTTAGCTTAGTTTTCTTAAAAATAAAGTTGCTAATTAATACATTGTGAAAGACTATCATCCAATATGAGATAATATGCATTTTGGCTAATTAATTGTTAATTACATTAATTGAAATCTCTATAATGACTAAATAATGTCATTATCGGGGTTCAGAGGGAGGAAAATAAAGAGTTTTGATTTTCATTAGCAGCTTTGATTTATGAATGTAAAAAACCCTTCTTTGTATGAGATTGGAACTTTTTCAAAGCTATACAAGTATTTATCTTTTATTTAGTATTTTTCTTATCTTATGTTTATTGTCTTCTGATTTATTCAACTAATTGACGACTTTGTAAATTGGCAAAAATTATGTGACTAACTTTATGGGTCATAGGTAATGTTCGGTTCTTAAATAATAATATTAAAAAACATTTCCAAGAAACAGGAAATTGAATGTGAAAAAAAAATAACCCATATGGCTTTTATTTACGTTTTAAGAGCAGGCAGGTACTGTTTTGCAAAATGACGGTTAAATATCAAGCATTTTATTCCATTCTAAAGCACATGTGTGGTACGAGTACATGCAAGCATGGGGTAGCTGCTGTCACTTTTATGAAAATAATAATAATAATAAAAAGATTGAAACTGATTGTAAGTAAGCAGAAGGTTTTTGAAATTTTTTTTTTGGGGGGGGGAGCAGAAGGGCATTCATAATAGGCTGTGTTTTAAATTATTTTTCCTCTTCGATTTTGTTTGGCACATTTGATATTAACTTTCAAGCATTCTGCAGAAATAAAATTTGATAGTTTTTTTTCTAGAATCCTTCATAATCTTTTTTTGCAATAAAGTGTATTCACATATTCTATTAAAATAAAGATATTCAAACATTTTTCTGTTCGGATGAATTTATCTAATATTCTTCCCTATCCTCAACATCTTTTAACTTTAAATATGTAATTGATTGTATCCCCTCAGAACATTTAGTAACATTCCATGTAAATAAACCACATGACTGTTCATTACTGCAAAAAAAAAAAAAAATCAAATAAGAGTAGGGAAATTAGTCAACTGACACATGCATTATATATATATAGTTATGTTATTTTAAGGCATGCACATCTCAGAAGAAAAACAAATGATGTAAAAAGAAAAGAGAATCTCAAAAGAAAAAGTATGTTTATATATTGCTACAGCAGTACCTAAAGTAAGAATTGAGAAATCGATTATGAGAGTTAAATAATTGTACTAAAAACAACCAAAGAAATAAATAACATATTTGTTATATTATTGGCAAGGATAGAAAAGGCAACAAAAAGGAATGAAATGTTATCATCAAAAATATTTACATGGTAATTCTTCTACTCTTTCTAGCTGTTGCATTTCGTTATGCTGCCAGAACATTTATAATCTACAGCTCATAGTATGGTAACACTTGCCATGAGATTTCTAGTTTATCATCTATGATACTTGAGAAATAACATTCTTAGAGACATTTATTCATTATACTGTATCTTAAATTTATATTTAAATTAAAATTATACATTGCTTTTTAAGTGATTTAATGTAATAATCATACTTCTTGACCAATGATATTCAAGTTGATTGCCCATGAATTGTGCATTAACATCAGTTACATAGTGCTCTGTTTATTTATTATTTTTACTCATCTGTGGAAAAAAAATAGCTCATGAAGAATTGGAAGGTTGAGATTTATGTTTTCATTTTAATAATATCTAACTGATGTAATTTATAATCTATATTTAAAAAAATCTTATATACGAAACATAAAAGACCTAGGTAATATATTTTATAAAAATTCCAAGTACATTTCTTTAGCTGTGTGCCAAATGTTTTCTTGTTTCAAGAATTTTTCATGTTATCATTTTCAATGTGAAATACTGTTTAGAAATTTATAACTTCTTGAAATTTAATATTATGGGAAAATTCTTATAACTTCTTCCATTCATATGTCTGCTGCAGTGTGTTTTAATCCGGTTAATGACTGTTTTAATCATGGCATATCAAGAACTTTGACAGCACTTAATGTAATTTTGGTGAAATCGTTTGACAGCACATGTAATATGTAGTTTCCTTCTCAATTTAGGAATGAAAATTGCTCCAAAATAAATGGAACACTTAACACAGGAAAGGATTATTTTCTTTTTCTTTTTAGAGAGACCTACAGCAAATATATTTACATTAAATAGAATTTTTCATTTGTTGTGTAGCTTCCAATATATAAATGTGTATTTGTAACCATTTATATGAATAGACTAAGTGATGCTTTTTATGCGATAAAACCACATTTTTTCATCTGCAGAAATGGCTACAGTATAAAAGTATTATCACAGATAATAAGATTTTGGAGACAAACTATTTGGTGCAAATGTTTTGGTTTGGCATGATATAAAACAACTGCATTACTATTGTTTTGGTTAATGATGATTATTTCGATACAGATAGCTGACTGGTTGAAAACACATTCTCTGTAACTTCTTGTAGAAGGAGAAAAATCATGTGACAATGCTAAAACCTGTAGAAAAATTGATTAAAAATGTTAATTATCCTAAATAACTTGTGTGTTAACATGTGTGTTGTACTTGTTGATTGTTGTGTAACTTGTCTAACTAAACCTTTAGTATCTAAAATATCATTCACCTAAACAATAATTAACAAAAGCCCTGAAAAGTACTTAAGGGAAATGTCTGCTTGTTAGAATGGCATGACATTACAAATCTTCTAAGATAGAACTGACTTATGTTTTTGATACATTTTGTAAAGCCTAGGCATATAATCAAACGCTTGAGACCTTACCATGTATCTAAGAAGAGTGCATATATAACCAATAAGTAGGCGAATTGAGAATTTGGATCTGAATCTATATCGATGTAAGGTTATAACCTCACATAATAGTCATCATATTTTAGCTATTTCAGAATAGCTTTAACAATCTTTCTCAGCAACAATAATAGACTAAAAGGACTGCACATTTATTGCATCAAACCTTGTAAATTAGCTCGTAAAATAAACATATTTTCATTCAATAAGCATGTATTTTATAAAAGATTAACATTTTTATGAAAGTGCAAATATGATAACAATGTTTGAAATATCTTTATCAATGAAAATGTGCTTATCTGCTGCTTCATATGATAACGCCTATATTTCACAAGTGTTAGCTTCAGATCCTCAGAGTTGACACTTTTATTACCTAGATAAAAATCCACTGCAAAAAATGGGCTAGGATCCAAGTGGATGGAATGCGAAAAACTGCCTTCCATCCATTTGGACCTATTAGTAAACTTGTATGTATAGTTAAACTTCCTACACAAAAACTTAAACTTTCAAGGGAATTGATGGAGGTAGTGCAACACCAGAGTAAAGTAAGTAGAAAGGTAGTTTTTTCGAATGTATCTCCTAGAAACAGATCTATAAGTGACTATGAGAAAGTTCCAAGAAAATATGCAAATAAGTAAAACATCCTGGGCCAAAGTATCCTTCAAAAATGCAGCCAAAAAAAAAAAGCACATGATTGAACTGGTAGTCCAAACGTTTAAAAAAAAGGTTCTCATAAGTACTAATTATTTACAAATATTGCCTGTGTGGTCTCCATAAGAGCTTTTTCTGCATATTACAATATTCTCCACAAATTTTTCTTTATATGTAAAACATGAAAATTACACCACTTTATACGAATACCATTTTATTTAATATCATAGATCAGTCTATTTATATCAGCTGCATAAAATGTTTTATTTCAAATATAGCAATAAAAATTATAAATTATAGTAAATTACATAAAAATAAAATAAATAACAAAGTATGTAAAGATCATAGTAAGTTACATTAAAATTACAGAATAGCAGTAAAGGATTTGTGAATTTCTTGGACAGTTTACAATGCATTTAACCATATAATCAGTTTTATTATTTTTTAATAGCTTAGATATTTTACAATATAATTAACTATGAATTAATTATCTTATGTATCGAAAGGAAAGGTATTGCTATATTCAGTACACGAAAATAGTGTAGATAAATAATATATTGATACAGGATAAACATCTGAATAAACCCCATGCAGCATCTTGGTATGTTATGATGAGAAGGTATACTTTACTAAAAGAAAATACAAATATTTATATAACATGTGCAAATCTGCAGGAGCATTGCATAATACACCACAAGGAAAACAAGCCTGGGGGAATGAAGAACAAATTGTTACAGAAAACAGCTGAGATATGACATCTAATATTTTTGGTGGCAGTTTTGGATATGTAAAAATAAAGGAAAACGTTTTTAATAACATCAATATTTTAATCATTGGCACATTGATAAACTATTAATAAAAAGGAAATTGTTACTTATTGGTACTAAGAAATGTCTGATTATCTATCCAGTCATAAAAAGAATTGTGTAAAATATTGCCAAAATAGGCCATCCCCATAATATCCGTAAAATATATTTGGCAACGCATACAACTAGAACTTTTAAATTCTCATTTTTTCCTGCGCTTTAAAATCGTAATTCTGTGGGATGACCACTTGCTACATAACTTTTTTAATTAAAAATGTAGCGTATTTTTTTTTCTGCATTTCATACAAGAGTCAACAGTTGATTTTGCGTGTCAGGAACATTTGGCCTTCAAAATTTCATTTGTTTCCAAGCGTATTGGCTGATTTTCCGATGCGAAATTACTTGTCCTCATAAAGTGCAGTTTTATTATTTCAGAAGCCAAGTTAATATTTTCTGTAGACATTCACAGTAATTACGCAGAAATACGATATAAACAACGCTTTGGACTAAAATTCCCTATATTCAAAATCCCTTTTCCCTTCCTCATATCCCAGAGAAGGAAAAAACCGGTTATGAGCAAAAGTGAGGTTTGGGGTCTAGACGCTTGTCAACTGCAACTTTGCGTATCAGGACAACACCGACTCTACTACAAGCCAGATGGCGGTTTTGTGACGTCACAAGTTGTGGTCATC
>KK120238.1:0-29038 GCA_000611955.2 Stegodyphus mimosarum
GGCAACAATTTGAAAAGTGATACGCCGTTTTTGTGTTTCCGACGCAAAATCGCAAAACGAAAAGTAATAGTCCTTCGGGACTAAATCCCTTTGGACTAATAATTCTTAAAAATAAATATTGATACAAAGGAAACATCAACAACACAATACATCAATGCATAACATAATAATACATAGACAATAAGCAAAATAATACTGTAAGTTAACAAAAATGTATTCTTTCCACAAGAAATAAATCAAAATGCTGAAATATTTCTTCAGAGATATTCGCACAATATCACAATATCTTACGTTTAGCAAAACTCAATTCAAAACATATAAACTAATTCTATCTCGCAGCGAAGTCGCTACAGCATACAAACAGCAGTTCGCTTTAAACAGCTGCAACTACAACAACAACAACTGAAATGAGGTGTTTCAATTCAGCTTTTATATACTTTTTAATTAATACTAGAACAATCTCGATTTTTCTGGATGGCAACAGTAATTACGAGACATTTATTTATTTAACATTAAATTCACGCGCTCTTTTATTTTTATTTTTTTACGAAGTTTTCTCTTCAAAAATCGTCTGCGTTGCACGGGAAATATAAAGCAATTTTAGTCACAATTCTAAATAAATAGCCAAATAGATGTGAAATCCGTAACAATACATTAAAGCCGAAAATCCAATCATATAAATAACAATTCTAAACGTTCAAACAGCAACTAAAGTCGCGCAAGACTGTAAAGGTTTCGGAACTCTTAAGAAGATCATACAAAACAGATGGCCAGCAATTAGCCAGCTGCCCCAAACTCACTTTAAATGTACTTCTGGCACTCGCATGCAACTTAAAATGGAATAAAATATGCTCCACATCTTCCATAACATCGCCGCAAGCACAATGTCCACCAGTAACAATATTAAAAAGAAGTATGAAAATTCCATAATTGCCATGTGGTGGCGAAACGTATTGAGAAACTGGTGACATTTCCCGTGTCCGTGTGTACCAGTAATTATCGTGATTTGACTTGTCAAAACCTGTGTAACCGGTTGAAAATCCTTGAACGTAAGTTGCTGAAAAACAGGAAAAGTTTCTGTGTCCATTTGGCCTTCGAAGAAGCTAGGCATTCAGCATTCCAATCAGTCACTGTTTTCTACCAAGACACCATTAAATCAATACCACGCTTGCTTAGCGAAATAGTCAGCACTCTCATTACCGAGAATACCAAAAGTGAATTTCCACCACCAGTGTTTCAGTCGGTAGCGTATGATGTAGAAGAGAAAGAGAGAAGAAAGTGTATCTGTGCAAATAAGATATTTAAACGTCTCCATTATTCTGACAAGTATTTTGAATCCATTTAGCGGCAAGATTTAAGCGCGGCTTGAAAAAGAGAACATAATCTGGTATCCTATATTAAACAGCTACATTCTCCCTACCATCTTTATAAATAACAAATTCAAGGCCAACCTTTCTATTTAGCTTACTACCATCTGTGAAACAAATAATTCTATATTCATGAAAAACATTATTGTACATTAAATGCAATTTATACATTAGATGCAATTTTTGAAACGTAGATCGTCATTCATATCCCCTGAGGATTCATATCCCATATCCTCTTCGTCCCCTGAGGGCTTTTACCAATTCATTTTACATTTCCCCTTAGGCTTAAAAGTTGAGAATTTTAATTCAGACAAAGTGAAAAGACTTCAGGGCCTTTGCGCAGCAGGCTCTTTAGTAAGGTAAACATGTAAAAATTTTAATTTGTTATGAAACATTCTGTCACACATTTTAGGCAATTGTAAGCATTTCAGGTTATCTTGAATAATAATACACTAGTAATTCTTGAAAACACAATAGATGAAAAAAACAAAAACAAATAATATTTGCAAGTCCTTCCTATATTTAACTTTGCGCAAAAGACTTCCCTGAATGGAGCATTGACTAACACCGCTTGGCCACTGAGCTCGCTGCAAAAATGAGTAAACATCTAAGTTGAAAACTTCACCAGTCACTGTTGGATGGTTCTCGGTCTTTTCTGAGGCCATAGTATGGTATAATTGTAGATCTTAATTTTGTTTATGGCGTTTTGAGTGTGTTTATCATAGTTTTTATGAGTAAATCGTAGAACTGCGAACTCAATGAGTTTCATACTGAAATCGTTATGAATGACAGTGTTTCTTGTAAACCAAGAACCATTGCTGATAATATGGTGTGCTTTCTTTTGCAATTTTTGGAGTATTAATTTAGTCTTCATGCAGCAGCTGCCCATAGAGACGCAGCGTATAGTGGAATAAGTCTAATTGATTGTAGGTATTGAATTTTCTTGGTATTGAGATTAAGTTGGGAATGTCTTCCAAGTAATGGATAAATTCTCAATACAACTGTAAAAGCTTTATCTCCGGCTTCAATGTTGTGAGATTTAAAGCTGATTTTTTCATCGAGATAGGTATTTTATCTTGGTGTCACTGTGGTATCTACCTAGTGTCATGGTGGTCATTCTGGTGTCGCGGTCATCTACATCTTGGTGTCACGGTATATTTTATCTTGGTGTATCTTGGTATTTTATCTCCAGGTATTTTATCTTGGTGTCACGTGATATAGTTGCTGTGGTGCCTTCATAGTGTTGTCTTGTGGAATATTTTTTTAAAATAAAGGCAGATTATATTAATGGTATCTTGAAGTTTCTTTTGATCAATTTGTGGGCGGAGTGATTTGCAAAAGATGACGGTATCATAGGCATAGCATGCCAGGCAATTAAGACATTACTACTCTTAGGTATATCATTATTGAAACTATATGAAATTCGAGGAAATAAGTTTAAATGAAATGCAGCAAAAAATGTGTGGTGTCCGCATCAGATTTCTTTCAAATTTTAGTCTACATCTCTCTTAATAGAACAGTTGATTTGTTTTCAATGTCATACTATAATAGTGATAGTAATGACTGTATTTTTGGTAGGTTATATTTTAGTAAAAATTATAATTTAGGTTTATAGGAAGAACAAGAAATGAGTAGAAATTTAAACAATTCTTCCTGCAGTTTTTTATTACTAATTGCTTTTTCTACATTACGGTTATTATATTGTTACGTGCGTACGGGTTCGTTATATATTGAATGCACAAGTCGTAAAACGTTAACAAAAATTTATTCTTTCCACAAGAAATAAATCAAAATGCTGAAATATTTCTTTAGAGATATTCGCACAATATCACAATATCTCAAACGTTTAGCAAAAACTCATTTCAAAACAGATAAAATAATTCTATCTCACAGCAAAACCGCTACAGTCAATAACAGCATTAAGTAAACAAACAGCAGTTCGCTTTTTACAGCTACAAATACAACAACTGCAACAACTACTACTAAGATGAGGTGTTTTAATTCGGTTTTTATAAGCTTTTTAATTAATCTCGATTTTTCTCGATTTTTCTGGATGGCAACAGTAATTACGAGATATTTATTTATTAAGCATTAAATGCACGCGCTCTTTTATTTTTATTTTTTTTCGACGTAGCTTTCTCTTCAAAAATCGTCTGCGTTGCACTGGGAAATAAAAAGGAATTTTAATTACAATTCTAAATAAATAGCCAAATAAATGGGAAATTCGTAACAATATTTATTGGAAGAGATTGACTCTCCTGCATTAATTTCTAAAGGTGGTTGGTCATCAGTTGTAATATAGAGATTTAGATTGGTGATATAGAGTTTTGATTCTTATACTGTTTCAAGAGAGAATGAGCCTATTACCAAATGTAGATAATTCTTTAATTATTCTTTATGATACAAATGTTTGAATAATTATATGTAGAATAGATGTAATTCATTCCTGAGCAATTCCTTCTTTATGAGTACAGACTGGTGCAATTCCCGGGCGACTGAATCAATTGTCTTTTTTTATTTAATCGAATAGGAATATTTGTAGGGCAATGTTCGAAAATTTGTGGAGCTAATCATGTTCTGTTATTCCTCGAATAGAGTTTTCAATCAGATGAGTATAGAAAGTAGGTGATCGAAATTAAGGTGCTATTCTAGTTTGTGAACAAGCATGGCTGTTTATGATATTGTTTCATGGATCCTTCAACTTTTAACACGTTTTTATAACGTTAAAGCTCTGTTCTTGCAAAACACCACCTTGATCGGCATACTGGTTAATGGTTAGTCCACTAGCGGTATAGTTTTAGTGCGCTCCTGGCTGTTGTATCGTTTGGCTTGGATTCTAACCCCAGAGAAAGCATATAAGTCCCGAAAGCGAGAGCTCAAAATACACAGAGAGCCAAAAGTCCTCTCGAGTGGTTGTGGTAGGGTAATAGACGTGGGAGATCACTGGAACGCCTCCTTGGATGTTCGTCATGAAAACTGGAACGGAGCTTAAGAGCTAGAGATGCATGACGTAATAGCTAGTGTGGCAGGATAGGGAATAATTGGTAGCCCGTTCTACTACCCGTCTGTACCTCTTCTTGCCTGGCACTCCTAACGTACTCACTGACTGTCATTTCTTCCCTCATTCCCCTCACTGTGTTCATGTTTCACCATAAAATGATCGCTGTGTTTAGTGTTTCACCATAAAATATGTTTACCCATTTTAGAGACTATTCTAACTTGAGCATTTTTACCTATTTTTTAATTAATTCGATTCTGCGTTTACGTAGGTTTTTAATTCAGTGTTATAGGCTTTCACTGAAAACCAAACACAATTCTCTCAAACGACTATGCTCGCAAATGGGACCGATATTTAGAGTAATTAATATTTATATTCAGAGTTCAGGAACTTCTAAATTGCGTTATATGAGTTGGCATATTTAGTATTTCTCCTTTTCTTAATATATTTGTTTGTACATTTTTCTTTTCTTTTATTGCAGGATGTACAATTCTGAGAATGTTTCATCTCAGTGAGTTATTTAATGAGCTAGAGTAAGTAAATTTTAATTTAGTATTTTTTGAACTTCTCATTCAGCAATGACATATTTAAAATAAATGATACTGCAATGTTTTTATAAAAGCTGCTTTATTTTGTAATTGCATCAACTCCTGAGTCCTTAAGGAAAGTTTTATACTAAGTATTATTTCTAAATTCAATATATTTACATTAATTCTTTTGCAAAACAACTCCAAAACATGTTTCATTTTAAACTGAGGAAGTAAAGAAGAATATTTAAAAAAAGTGCTCTTTATAGAACGAGAAAAACAACTTTAATGTATTTGTTAAAAGGATAATTTCATTTGATAAGATTAAAATACAAATCCTAAAAATTAATGAAGTACGTAGGAGTATAGTTTTTTATATTCACAATTTTTTTAATTCACATTTTAAAGAAATGAAAAGTTGTTACTCTTAATCGAAATGTATAATAAAATAAATCTTCAGAAATATTTTTTCGACTATTTTAACTTGAACATTTTCACCTATATTTTAATTAATTCGATTCTGCGTTTACGTAGGTTTTTAATTAAATGTTATAGGCTTTTGCTTGCGTGTAATTTTATTGCATATCAAATATTTAAGGTTTGTTTAATTGTTGCTTATATTGAACGTACGAATAATTGTTGTCTATATTGAATACGAATAATTAATGAATAATTAATCTTTGTAATTGCTAACTTTTTCTTTCCATTTCTTGTTCTTGTTTTTTATCATAATAAAATATTCATTTATTTTAGTTATTTTTATTTATCATTTACAAAAACAAAATTACGCTGAAATATGTGCTCGGAGAACCAGCTCTTAGTTCATAAAAGAGGTTTTTCTGTTTGCTTTAAACAAGAGGTTTTTTCAATAATGGAAAAAATCCTTTCTAAAGTGGGAGGAGCATTTAAGTCTCTAGGAATGAATTTTACCTCTGAATGGTATGATGAAACTATAACAAAAGTATTGCAGAAAAGATTAACTAAGAAGCTACCTAAAATGACAGAAATATACCTAAATAACCTATACCTATACCTTTCGTATACTTAAAATGACAGAAAAATTCATATTTAGATATGATATTAGCGCAGCGAATTCAACAAAATAATTTCTTTTCATATATGCAAATATAATTATAATTTATATATTAATAAGCATACGGACAATGCACCTTAGTAAATGTAATAAACTTTAAATTTATGCATACTTTTAGTAATAGCCTAAAATATTCCATTTTAAATTGCACATGCACTACTTTAAAAAGAAAAAAATGAAGGAATCATGCTTTTAAACATAGTGAAAAGGGGGAGTAAAATAAAAGTTTGAGTTACTATTTAAAAGTATAAAATTTCGAAATAGTAATTGTGCAATAAAGAGTTTACAATTGTGTAATAAAATTTGCTTCATTCCTTAAAAAAATATTTGTTCGATATCGAACTGAAAAATACGAGTGTAATTTTCGATGATTTGTAAGGGAAATAATCCTCATGTGCTCTTGCAAACAATACGAGTTTCGAGCTAAAAATATTTTACAACTACGAAAGTACCCGATGCCAGTTAAGTTAAGTTGAGAGTAATGTTCCTAACAACACAGAGAACGATACCGCTGTAATCCTTTTCTAATAACGATGCAAAAAATACGATTCATAGTCATACATTTTTCAGTTTGAAGCGATATGAAACCTGCACAAAAAATTTCCATAGAAAATAAATTAATCCTTTGATTATCTCAGCGACAATGGCACGCAGTTTTTAACGCTTTTCGTCTGTCTAATCGAATGGTCGTAAAAGTTCAAGTTCCTTCCAATATTTTACCTATATTCAATTTTAATCGACGAAATGCGCCAAAAAATTCAACATTTTTGATCAGGAATCAATAACGCTAACAAACAAATAAACACACATTCTTCTTTATGTATATAGACTTCGTAAAACTTTCAAATTTTTGATCAACAGACTCTACGATTTGACAGCGAGCAGTACCAACGTTTTTCCGAAATAAAGTTTTTATCTCCAATGCGTGAGACTGTTGCTACTCGGAAAAATGAGTGAGGAAATTAATGTTTTCAGAGTTTTTAATTAATATCTCGGCTGATCAAAGTCGTACGAACATGGGAACAGTCGAAATGGCTTCCCTCGAATTTTCGGAGTCGGGAATAATGTATTTAATGTTTGGCAATGCTATTTTTATTTCGTTGTAAAACTTAGAAAAATTTTATTAAGAAATTGTACTATCTGAAAGCGAGCAGTGGCAACAGTGTTCCAGATAAAGCAGATTTTTATATCCAGCGTGCGAGACTGTTGCCACTCGGAAAAATGAGGGCGAAAATTAGCGTTTTCAGAGTTTTAATGTCTCTGATTTTAGCTTTTTCTTTTCTTTTTTTTTTTTCGAAAAAATGTAGACGTCGACCTTTTCCAGGACCCAGAAATCGCAAACAGTCACACAAACAGATATTCCTCTTTATATATAAAGATGACAATAGTCTAATTTGTCTGGGCTTCGATATGATATGGCATGTATCTATTCTATCACTATCGATCTTCTTGTCGAAGGAGCTTCTTTGTGCATTTTTCTTGTTTGATTTACTAATACCTCAAACGTAGATCGTAAAAAAAAATTAAGGTACACAAAAGTTAATTGATTTTCTCAAGTCATTTAAAAAGTACATAATTAAAATGCATTTTAGAATAATAGGAACTTTTTAAAGAACCAAATGCAGCAGCCGCAATGGCTTATAAAATTTACGACAACATATGTGAGCTTAATCTATTTAAGCCAGAAACTGAAACGCTAATTATAGATAATCCCTTCTAAAAGCGTGTATAATCTTCGCTTCTAATATTTTAATGTATAATCTTAGCTTCATTATAGATAGTAACTAAATTCTCAGATTTTAAGCATTATAGGAGAGCACTTAAGAAAAAAAATTATTTTACTGTGAAATTAAAAAATTTTGATTGAATTGGTAATGTGTAACGTGCCACAAAATATGCAAATATTGGTATTTCATTAAAAATCACATCTTCCCGAAAAAGTCTATAATTTTTTCTCATCGATTTGATATGTCTCAAAATTATTAAAATGTAATAAATTTAATAAAACGATTCAGAGCATTTATTATCAAAGGAAAGCCTATATACTCGTCTGTCGATAAAAGGTTTCGTAACCAACCTTTTTATTTGCAACTGTTAGTCCCAGATACACATTTGTAGTTACCCAAATATTTAAAGTGGAATGAAATATGCATGTTTTCATATTTTTAAATTTAAAAAAGTTAATTTTATAAAAATACGAAAGGCTAACATTTTAGATATTACTTTTATCTCTTTACTTTTTCTCTACACTCCAGTTAGTATATTCCATTATTATTATTACTATACTCTTATTATTATAATCTATATTCTATACTTTTGAAATTAATTTTTTTGTACTCGTTATAAAAAATGAAACAGAAAACGTTTGACTTCCGTAGAGCTCAAATTGATCCAGGTATTTAATATTAAATTCAGGAGTCGTGTTTAGGGGCTGTACACAAATTAAAAAGCGAAGTATTTGCCTTTCTATGTAAACAAAAAGGATTTCTGATGATAGGACGAAAAGGATTTCTGATGATAGGCGTGACGATCATTTCAAAGCAGATGCCTGCGCAAATATTGATTAATATAATTTTTTAATGGAAATCTTATTTACAGAATCTTACAGAATCCGTGTTTTAGGAAACATTTACAGCATTGACTCGTAGGCAACTCAGAATATTATTAGCATTAAATAAAATGAAAAACATGTGTACTCAAATGAATTATTTACAATTACCAGTTCATGATTCTAGAGCAACAAATATCATGAAAACATAAATAAATATTTTTAGTTATTATTTGTGTGAAAATTCTTTCACTCAAGTAGTTTTAAAGCATACCAAATGTAACAAAATTATATACTAAAGACATTACTAAATCGAAAAAAAAAATATTATTGAATATCATTTAAAGGAAAATAACACGACCTCGAATTATTCTAATTTACTTATTAAGCGACCCCTAAATACAAATCGAAAATAATGCCAATATCGCAAATTTGAAAATAAATATATCGACCAATACTTGCCGTACGGAAGTCAAATGTTTTGCTTTTTATAACAAGTGCAAAATTTTCCTAGATATAACTTTAGGAATCGAAGGAACGTAAAAAGTTAGATTTCGTACTTTATATAATTTTTTTAATTTAAAATTAGCAGAAAAGGAATCTTTGTATCATTCAAGCATTTTTGTATACGTCTACCACCAGCGATTGCGAAAATAAAAGTGAGATGAGGATTTAAATAGACACAGTGTATATATATCTCTATTCAAAAACCTTTGCAGAAAAGTCAGGGAACAATACTGAGATTTGTATAATTGAATTTTACTGGGACAGAGCCATTAGCACACTCACTACGCAAGAGATTAATAAAGTCACTTCATGTGGAAAGTCATTTTCGTGTTGTAATGGGAACGGAATTGAAGTATTTATCACTTTTTCTGTATGATATAGCGTTTTAACAAAAAGGATTGCGTTCTGTGATTAGAAAAAAAAAAAAACTGTCGTGCCACAACTATCTTATTTTCAAGATTTCTTTGAGCTTATGAGTGGTGTAGCACCAGGGTGCCTGGGCAAAACAGCCCTACCCCTTGTAGAATTGATAGGTTGTTTCGAATTATAAGATACTCATTAACCTGGAAAAGACATATACAAGCAAAACAAAAACAATAAAGAGAAAAGGAAGTGCAGACTTATGGAACGATACGAGAGACACATATGCAACACTGAAACATGATAAATACTAAATACAAAACATACAAAAACATACAGTACGATAAAATTGACAAGTACACTCAAGATTTCTTATCCTTCCAGCTTTTCCTCTCTTATCACATTGCTTTTTTCCTTATTATTCTTTAAGACAGTCGTTTTCTTTTAGGTATGATTTTATACCGTCAATGTTTCCCAATAATTTGAGCTATCAAAAGCGAAATGCGGTTCCGTCTTTGGTAACAGTTAGAGAGATAGTCTCTCAAAACTTCTAGGGATCTCTGGAACGCTTTTTAAAAACTGTAGGAAAGTTAATTACGAATTGATTGATGCTTTCAATTAAAAATTCTTAATTCAAAATTCTAAGAGGTTTCCTTTTTCCTTCCAAAAGTTCTAGTTCGGGCCAAGCTTGCCTAGACGGATTGAGATATATTGAGAAAAATATGATGTAAGTACACTCATCAGAACGCGAACTGCGAAAAAAAAAAGGACTGCGAACACTACGAAAAAAAAAGAACAGTTCTATATCTCCCGTTCTACTGGGCCGGTTGACGAAATTCCACTTACCTTTTTCATGTTTCGAAAGCGCGACTTAGGATATGTATTAGATTTATATATAACATTGTTCTAATACGGGTATTTTGACACAAAATCGGACTTTTTCTGAAATGACATGCCAATTGTTTTCCATATTTCGAGTCTACGACTCAAATTATGCCAAGCTATCAAGTTTGTAAAATTCGCACTAGCAGTTTTTTTAAAAATTAGCCCTTAAAATTTTAGTCCCTCAATGTTACTTGAATTTGTGTATATTTATAAATATCTTTTTTTTTATTAAATTTATTTGATACTTCCTTTACCATTTCGAAATTTAGGTTCATTCTAAATAACATTCGTCCATTTTTTATGATTTATTTTTAAAATTTCGATTTTAAAATAATTTTATAGACATAATTGCTTAAAGTCGAGTGCAATAAAGGAAACCACTGGCGGTACATTTCTTTCTCTGCTCAGTGGTTTTTGTGGAGAAAGTCGTTTTTGTGCAGATTTAGCTCCTTTTCTCTCCTCTTCAGTGCTGTATTTTCTAGGAGGCATTCTTAAAAGAAATTACGTTAAGACGTAGTTTTTATGTAAAACAGATGATTGCCAACGCAAACAAATGTTCATGCAAAAAATGCCCCACTGACACGCTCAATTTGCGTTCAGTTGTAAACCATTTCAAAAACAGATGATTCCTGATGTTCACCTTCCTCCTGACACGCTCAATTTGCGTTCATCTGAAAATTCAGTTTAAAATACAATGTCGGAATAAAATCGGGCAAAATTTTAAACTCCTTACGCGAAAGGATATTTAGCATAGGAGTTTGGGTAAACTTCCCTGATGAGATGTACTACGCACAACTCGTTAGTCGGTTTCGTCTCCTTTAATTTCTCAACGTTTGTAAGTTTCTAGGTAATTCATATGTAAATAATAGTTAAATGCCTGATAAGCAACAATTGCATGAATGAAAAACATTTAAATACCATGGGAATTTAATTAAAACAATGATAACTATTGTGATAAAATTTATTTTACTATTTGAATGCCGTGGCATCTTCCCCCCATTTGTTAGTACAGTTACGCAAGCAACCAATAAATTATCGGCTACAAACGCAGACGTAAGCCTCATATAATAAATTTAAACTGAAATGATTAAGATGCTCGCAAGTAATGGCATCATCAAAGAATTTTTCCTTTCATTTATTTATATTGTCCTGGATAGGTTCGGCTTTTAAATCTACTTTCACTCTTTGATTGCGTACATAATATTTAACATTTGTTATAGTTCTTCAAAACCGTTTTTGCAGTCACACTTTGCAATCTTAAAAAAAATTTTCGGAACACTTGAGACCAATACAATTACTGCGGTCTGCTCGTGTAATTTACTCTTACGCATGTCGGCAGTTAACGTGTTAAATGCAAAACATGTGGCATCTAATTCAATTAAATCATAAAATTATCAACTTAGTAAATAAAAATAACATTATAAGGTATTTCTCCCGCCTTCTTAGCATTCCTTCCTGGTATAGTGGTCAGTACTCTCGACGTATAACCGAGAGGTCCGTGGTTCAATTCCCGACGAGGGCATTGCTCATTTTTCATTCTTCCGCTTTCACCAATATGCTAATGACTCTGCAACGTAATCAACTAAAACATCCTAAAAAATAAATAAATAATACACAATCAATAATGCAGTAAAAATATTTACAACATCTCTAACAAAAAGTGTTTACTATTCAAGATGCAGCTGCTCATTTATTTATTTCGCTCACTTGCGCTGGAAGCTTGAGATCATTTTCCTTTCAAGTAATGTAAATTTTGTTTTGCCATTAATGGAAGTCCATGAACTGAAAATAAAGCATCTCAGAGTAACTTTTAGAGCTGTTTAAGACACAAAAAGTTAAATGTTTGAGAGTAAAGCAGCAATACTGTGTGAGATTTTGCTCAAAACGCTAAATGATTTTAATAAAATGTATTTTTGACGTGATAACATTCATGAATTTTTTCTTCAATACCAAAATTACTAACATAAATGATTCAAAGTCCCATTAATTAAAGTAATAGGTACGATAAGGTACTACTGGTTCCATGAACAAAAACCGGGATATTTTATTTTCTGAAAGTTTTTCTTTACTTCAGATATGCGTTTCCAGAGTTAAAGGGATATAAAATGTTTTATTGAATAACAGATAAAATATTGCCTCTGTAGATTATTCTATACAAAATGTATAAAATATTTTTCATTTGAGTGCAAAAAATCGGAATTTGTTATAGACAGGCATTTTTGAAAAGTTGGTTTGGACCTTTACATGCTACAATAATGATTAAAAGCACGTTTCTGTTCTCCTTCATATTGAAATACTTCCAAGCTTTCACAGAATTGAAGTTTTATTGCCTCAAAAAATTTAGTTCCGTTTTCTACAAGGACCATTACATTCAAAAGCAGAAACCCATCTCTTGCTATCGGATCGATGACAAGTATAAATGTCTTGAAAAATATTTATCCGTTTCTTTCCAAAAGCATATTTTATTCGGTGACTATCTTCTTCCAGTATGATATCTAAATAGATTTTCCTTAATGTTAGATTTTCCTCTACCGCTTTACACTCATTTTGGTTTTTGGAAAACACTCCACAGTGGAAAATGACGTATGGAGAAATGTGTTATGGGACATTTCATTGGTAAAATTGAGAAAAGCGTTTCAGATGATGGAAGTAGTTCCATTTTCCAAGCTGTAAAATACAATCTAGGTGGTTTCTAGGTGCACTTGTAAGAAGATGTTTATTTTTATCGGAGAAGATTTGCTCCCACTTTGTACTGAAAAGTATTGGATTCTGAAGCGTTTATTTCTATCTGATATTTCTGAAATGTTTCGCATAAAACCTCGATAAATTCCTAAACTTCTTTTGCATTTTCGAGAAATGGTCGTATTCTTGTATGATTCCTGGTAACAACTTAAAAAGTGATTCAGATATTTAAAGTGATAAACCGTCAAATCTCGTTTCGAGATTAATAACCCATTTGGGTTAACGTCCTTATGGGCTAGAAACGTTTAACACTCACTTTAAAAAAAGAGTATTTTATGCAATAATATAATTACTAAAATGTAAATTGCGGCTGAATTTATAAAGTATTAATAAAATCCTGCCACAAGTGAACAACTTCCATTTATTTCTGATTCTCTAGATCACTGTTTCCTATAACTTAGATTACGACCCATCAGTAAGCTGTAAGATAATTTATGTTTGAAATGTTTTTGGGACAGAACTGTTTTAAAATGCTTTTTTTCAGTGCTTATCTTTAGTTATGAATTTATTGATCATTATCAGTAGTCGCTAATAGACATAGATATTTATTTATTGCTTCTTTATTACGCTGTTTTCTTATAGAATTTTTCTTTTTTTAACTAATTATATTCATATGGGTTACGATTTAAGTAATTTCGTTCACTGGGTCTGTTAATAGCTGATTTTTTAATGATAATGCTATAAATTATATTGCTAGTATGGCTAATGCTATAGTTAAATGCATAATGTAATCGTTAAATGGGTAATGCTCTCGTTAAGTGGATAATACTATCATTAAATGGATAATGCAATCGTTAAATGGATAATGCTAAATCTAATGGGTAATATTACCATTAAAGCGAGCATCGATTGCATTATACTCTATGAACCTTCTGTCGTTTATTAGGGCATTATTGTTCTAAATACCAGGCCATCAAAATGCTGCACCTTATTTAAAATTCCCATGCTGTGCTTTATCTTAAATCATTCCTCTTATTTTGCTAACAAAATGATTATAAAAGGCCAAGTTTTGGTTATAGAGATGGTCGTCAACAAGATAGTCTTGATACGAGCAGTTTTCTCAGCGGCAATGACGTCACTGTCTCAGCAGCATTGCGTCACTGCCTGATTATTTCACATGACTATATCGATTATGCAATAAAAGGGGCAGAGAATCATGCAGTTCTCAAATTCTTATATAATCGAATTAAATCTTATATAATTAAATACTACGTAATCTTATACCGGGTGGCCATAATTAAACAGACAGTGCTCACAGTGTTCTGTAGCGCGATCTATTTGCGAGAATGACGTCCCATTTTGTAGGAAGATTAAACAAGACGGGGGACGAACGATTCCGCGAAAAAACAAATTAGTTCCAAAAATCACCGCTAGGGGAATATTTGGTGTTGTAATAGAAAATAGAGTGTTAACAAATACAAATCAATGCGGAAATTACCTTTTATTTTGCATTCAAATGAGGTTCAATATAGCTGCCGTTGTTGTGGACCACATATTGCATTCTGTGCACAGTATGCACAACAGCAGAAAGTAACATGTCTGCAGGAATCTCCCGTACAGTAGTGATATGTTATCCTTCAACTAGCACATTTAATATTACATAAACTCTATTAATTATTCACAACTCTATTTCAAAAGTACTTTAAGGGGTAAGATCAGGCGACCGAGGTGGCTATGCAGTTGGAAAGTAGCGACTAATGACTCTTTCTGTTGTGAATTTCTGTCGTAGGATCTGTTGCATCCGCACAGCAACGTGTGGAGGGGCTCCATCTTGTGTGAAAATGATTTCCCCCAGCAGGCATTGTCTTTGCTGAAGTGTCGGAATGACAAAGCTGTTCAACATGTGGCGATATTTCTCTCCGGTAACAGAACAGGTTTCCGGTCCTGTCGGGGTAATGTTCTCATAGAAGAATGGACCTACGATAAATTCCGCTGTGAACCCACACCAAACAGTTACCTTTGGTGAATGTAAGGGAATTGTTGTGACTTCATGTGGTGATTTGTCGTCCCAAATTTTACGCTTTTTTAAAAATGTTGCCATTTTGCACTTGAACTAAATCAGAAAATGTGCGTGATAAAAGGTAATTTTATTCCGTATTAATTTGCATTTGTTAACACTCTATTTTCTATTACACATCGCCAAATATTCCCCTAGCGGTGACTTTTGGAACTAATTTGTTTTTTCTCGGAATCCTTCGTCCCCCGTCTTGTTTAATCTTCCTACAAAATGTGGCTTCATTCTCGCAAATAGATCGCGCTACAGAACACTGTGAGCACTGTCAGTTTAATTATGGCCACCCGGTATATTGTTCCGAATTTTGTATTTAATTAGATATTTTTAATGGAATTATAATTAAAATTGTTTTATTTCCTAGTGCAATGCAGCGCGTGACATATTTTAAAAGAAAGCTACGTCGGAAAAGTCAAAATACGAGAGCATGTGCATTTAACATTGAATAAAAGTTTAGCCCCGCAATTTATTTTTAATTCGAATAAATGTAATTGACTAGCCGTAACCGAAATTCTACTCTTTTTGCTTTCCAGAAATTGCTAAAACTCTCTCGCGCGGCTGATTTAGAAACTATAAAAGGCCGGAGAGAAACATCTCAGCTCAGTTGCTGTTTTAATAAGCTATTGTTGTTGATTGTAACGAATTCGCGGTGAGATCGGCTTAGCTTTCTCTGCACTTTAGATTGCGTTCTATTTAGTGTTTTAGTAGTTTAAATATAGCTGCTGATTATATTGCGTGATATTGCACGATTGTCTTTGAGGAATAATCCAGCGTTTTGTTATATTTCTTTTGATTAGAATAAATTTTTACTAACTTTTAATCGGACTTGTGCATTCAATCTATTACGAAACCGTACACAAGCGACAATATATTTCAGCATAAATTTTGAAGACATTTTATAGCATACTGCCACTTGTTGCTTTTGTTAAACTCACACCACATATCATCCAGTACGGGTAAATGGAAACGCGATACTGCTGGAACATCAAAAACTCGGAGCCCATATTGTTTACCTTATAAGAATTTTTAACTCTCCCTAAATAATATTTTCTGATAAAACTGATTAAAATCAAATCCATCTTTATCGATAATCCTATATATTGAGCGGAAATATAACATTATTTTTAATAGAATGTAAAATTATTGTTGTGTGTAGCTGAAATATTAAGTAAAAACATTAATATTTAAATTCTTTATTGCAAAATATTATCAGTTTTCTATGTTTTAGTGTTTTTATTACTTGGTAATGAAATTAAATACACTGTGTGTGTGATAAGTTTATCCAATGAAATGTGAAATCCTGAAAGTTGATTAGAAAAACGTTTTACAACCAAGATAACAAACATTAACTCGCATTTTAAGCAAAAAATAAATTCAGTTAAAATCTGTATTTAACATTTTCCATCTTATCTTCCTATTTTAATGCTTTTTACATCAATAAAAAAATCTTTACCTTCTATCGAAAAGGTATTCTTTATTTTCATCATGGTCTTTCATGCAAAGCTTTAACAGGGTTAGATATTTTGCTGTTTTCTGTGTAGAAAATCTTTTGTTTGGTGTCTAATACATTTTCAGTTTCATCCATCTTCGAGATGTAGCAAATTGTCAGTTGCCTGGTTTTACAACTCATTTTCCATCACTTCCAAGAAATATTCCATTACATCTTATTTCAAAGCATGTGACTAGATTATCAAACTTTCTATAACTGTTTGTATCCACTTCTTCAAATCTACGGAAACTTCATACAGAATTGCAAATATTACCCCATAAATATTTTATATTCTGTGCACTTATATCGGTGTTCATATCAGCAATCCAGACCTTAAAAGAATTTCATTAATGTACTTCCATCCCTGTAGTTTTCACTGCTTGTGTACAGAGCGACGTGGCAAATTCCTGAGGGGAATGTAGTAAAATTCTAGTCTCTGTTGTGAAACAAAGTCGGATGTTGTTGTTGTCTTGTCTATGTAATTTCATTGAAGAATGGTTTGTAGAGTCTCAAGGACGTTGGACTTCTACTGTTCATCGCGGGTTTGAGGGAACTCTGACACATGGTCCAGGGATCTCCCACGCCTCTTCCTTACCATTAAACCACACGAAAAGACTTTCTGCTCGCCATATATTTAGAGTATCTCCATACCGCAAAGACATATACGTCTGAATGATATCTGCTTCCTTGACCGTGGGCCACGAGATGCATGAGCATAAACCCTGGACAAGTGAACACCTTGTCCTTGGACAAGTGGTCAACTTGTTCACGGTTCTTTACAGGGTGCTTGTGGCACCTAGCTCCGGGGTGCTTGTGCTCCGGGGTGCATCTTTTTTCTAGACAAGTGGTCAGCCTGTCGCAGGACTGCAGGTGTTTAGTCCCCAAACGAACTTGGTACTCATTTTGTCCACCTATTCAAGAGATGAAAGGCTGAGTCAACTTTGCCCAGCGCGGGGATCGAACTCCGGACCTGTGGTGTTGCTGCGTTAGCCACTGCGCCACCAGACCTCTGACTGCATATATAAAGAAGATAAAATATATGAAATTGATACCAACTGCATGTTGATATCAACCGCATGTGTTGAATTTCGAAGCAGAAAATCATAAATTTAATAATATTTAATAAAATATTATCAATTTTCGGATATATATATATATATATACATATCTGTCTCCTGCCTGCTCAACAATTATTCACTTACGCTAATTTGTCTTAGATTTAAAAAAATTATAGAGATTAAATTTTAGGAATTATGTTTTTTATTTTATTTTAGTCATGGTTTTAAATAAGTACACTTAATTTAAATATACTCTTAGAATTTAAATGATATTACAAATTATTTCGCAGCAATAATTAATTTTATTTTTCCAATTTTAAATTTATATTTACTTTTTACAAATAGAGAATATTTGTTAAATTCAAATATATATATTGTTACGTGCGTACGGGTTCGTTATATATTGAATGCACAAGTCGTAAAAAGTTAACAAAAATTTATTCTTTCCACAAGAAATAAATTAAAATGCTGAAATAGCTCTTCACAGATATTCGCACAATATCTCAAACGTTTAGCAAAAACTCAGTTCAAAACAGATAAAATAATTCTATCTCACAGCGAAATCGCTACAAGCAATAACAGTATTCGGTAAACAAACAGCAGTTCGCCTTTTACAGCTACAACTACAACAGAAACAACAACAACTGAGATGAGGTGTTTCAATTCAGCTTTTATAAGCGTTTTAATTATCAGTAGAACAATCTCGATTTTTCTACATTTTTTCTGGATGGCAACAGTAATTACGAGATATTTATTTATTAAGCATTAAATGCACGCGCTCTTTTATTTTTATTTTCTTTTTCGACGTAGCTTTCTCTTTAAAAATCGTCTGCGTTGCACGGGGAAATAAAAAGGAATTTTAATTACAATTCTAAATAAATAGCCAAACAAATGTGAAATTCGTAACAATATATATATATATATATATAATTTTCTTTAGTAAGTTAAAACTTGAACGATAGTATTTCAAGGTTTTAAAAACTGCGCATCTAGCTGCAAATTTTTTATTACCCCATCAATGGAAATTGCCATTTTGATCTTTTTGTACATCTTCCATTTTCTTACAACTTTTACTTTTTCTTGCAACTTCTACTTTTCCCACACGTTTTTTAAATATTCAATTATTAGTCTCATTTTTTATTATTTTTTTCTTTTTAGTCATGTTTTATTATTAATAATGGTATTTTGATTCTATTTGATATGTAATTTTTGGCCCAACTGTGCTTTTACAAATAGGATTTTAGGGGTTTTGAATGTACCATAGCTTCTAAGTTCTTACTTGCTAATAAAAGTATATACATATATATATTCATATTTTGATGAATCTTTCATAATTAATGCCATTCATTTTTGTTATGTATAACCACTTAGTAATACTGTGGAATAACTTTTAAGATTAAATTTAAATCCCAGATCAAAAAGCTTCAGTTTATGTCGTTCATTTCCCACCTGGTCTTTCTTCTTTATTCGTTACATTCTTTGCACCTAGCTGTAAATTTGCAACGAGATATAACGTCGAAAAGAAATCGCTGGCAAACGCCAGTATACAGACTTCTTCGATGTTCTAATGAGACTGGTCTCCGAAACAATGACCATCGAGATCGTCAAAAATTCTGTATTTTTATTAAATACTCAGTAATTTACTAAGTGCGTACTACCATGTTTCATTTCCTCAATAAATGCCTGTTACTTACTTAGAAAAGAGTCTTTAGGGCTTACACACAGTGTGAAAGTTGCATGCACTTTATATTGGAAACGGAAAGAAAATTGTTATTCCAATATGAAATTTTCATTCAACAAAAGCTTCATAAGTTAGTTATTCAATTAACAATCAATACAAAAAAATAAAAAATCTGAGATCAGCTTTCAGATTTTATATTGCGACCAAAGGGTGTTTTAACTATTGTTTTAACTATTGTTAAAAATCGTGTGGTTTTAACTATTGTTATCTAAATCCAAGTTATCTTCATTTATTAAATATCATATTCTTCGCACTTAAACCATAAAATTGAATTGAACAGCGATATCATAAAATATTTAAAAAGAGCATACCTTCAGAATTTCCGATACACCTGCAGGTATAAAAGTTTTTTTTTCCTACAGTGTTGCCATTGCTCACTTTGAAATCGTTGAGTTTGTTAATCAAAAATTCGTTAAAGTTTTACAAAATATGTAATCTATAATAAAAAAAATTCCAAATGTGGGCTTCCAGATGTCCATATTAGAGTAGATTTTTAAAAATATATGCCGCTAGGAACAGTTGGTTTTTCACAATCTGAGAAATATACAAAAGTTCATGCAGAATTACAAAATATTCTTTTCTATATTTACTCTACAAACCAAACTCCAGAGGGATTTAATTTTGCTTCTTTACGAACTTCGTTTCTATGAAAATGTTTTACAAAAACAAATTTACGCGAACAATCAAAATGGCGTTTCGCAATATATTACAGATGGCATGTAAAAAGAAGGGTCATTTGAAATCGTTTTCTTTTATCATAAAATGTGAAAATATGATGCCAGAAATCTGCAAGTGCATTTCTGGCAAGGAATTTAATTTTTGTAAGTATTGTACCTTACATTTATTTATTAAATATCATGTTCTTCGCACTTAAACCATAAAATTCAATTCAACAGCAATATCATAAAATATTTAAAAAGAGCATACCTTTAGAATTTCCGATACACCTGCAGGTATAAAAGTTCTTTTTTCCTACAGTGTTGCCATTGCTCACTTTGAAATCTTTGAGTTTGTTAATCAAACATTCGTTAAAGTTTCACAAAACAGGAAATACATAACAAAACAAATTCCAAATGTGTGCTTCCAGATGCCCATATTACAGTAGAGAACTACGTTATTTAAAATTTATGTCTCTAGGTACCGTTGCTTTTGTACAATGCGAAAAACATACATATATTCACGGAGATTCTTTATCATTTAATTTCTTTAAATATAATGTAGAGCTCTAATATTTGGTGGCAACAATTTGAAAAGTGAAATGCCGTTTTATAGTGGGCAACGAGAGATGCCAAAGCGAAATTAATAACCTTTCTGTGCAAACTGCTGCTATAAAAATTATGAATTTAACGTCTGGAATGTACTTGCATTTTTGTATTATAAATTTTGGAATAAAAAATTGTCCTCATATGCCTTCTTAAACAAATGCTTCTCAATTTCTCAAAGACATCAGTTAACAAACCCACATTATCTACATTTTTAACAGCACTGGGGAATGACTTGGCTTTTCTTTATACTGCCACGAATAAATCTACATATTTTATTGTGCAACTATTAGAATGATTCACTTCCAGTGGATTCCGCAAGGCTCTGGAGACATCTTAGTTTTATCACTTCGATATTCTTTCATAACTGCTGTATTCTTCCTGTTCACCCATCAACTTACACTTAGTTCCTCAGTTAGCTTCGAAATTACTAAATATTGATTTTCTGTGCCTTTTACTTTACAAACAAAACTCCAGAGGGATTTAATTTTGCTTCTATACGCTTTCTGCGGAAGTGTTTTACAAAAGCAAAATTATGCAAATAATCAAAATGGCGTTTCGCAATATATTACAGATGGCATTTAAGAAAGAAGAGTCATTTGAAATCATTTTCTTTTATCATGAAATGTGATGCCAGAAATCTGCAAGTGCATTTCCAGCAAGGAATTTAATTTACTGAAGAAGATTTATGTCATTCTTTTGCAAGAGCGATATTAAAATACGGAATATCTGTTCATTTTTTTAGTCATAAAATGTTCAAATGAATTTCGGAATATTAAAGGATTCTTGGAGGTATTACGTAACACTTTAGAAAGCTTTTTGTGTTCTAATACAGGATGTTCATTTGTTTATATTAATCGATATCTCTGTAGTCATATGTTTGTTTACATATCACGCTGTTGTATTCTAAGAAGTGGCGTTCTTGTTTATTTTCGTTAAAAGTTTCATGTAGCGAGGAATTTTATCCAAAACCGAATAATTTTTTATAGTTAACACGAAAGCAATATATGCACGAAAGCAACATTATTAAAAGGCACAATGAAAACACCAATTATATTTTTCACAAGCATTTAAATTTTCATTTGTATTTCAAATATGATAATATTTCAATTTTTCAATTTTTCAATTTTTCTAAAAAATCCAAATTGTCAGTGGGACTACCAGTTCATTGATATATCTCTGAATTAACTCTTAGAGTAATGGAAAGAAAACAACAATTTTTTATAAACATTTATTGTGAACAGGCAGTAAACAACTTCAGACAGTTAAAGCAGGTTAGGTTAGGTTAGGTTATTCAGTTACGGCAAAGCACACGAGGACTTTCTAAGGGAAACTGGCTCGTATACACGTTACACATGGGGAAAACCACGAAAACGCCCATGCAGCCAGCCCGTTCGCGGGATTCGAACCTCAGACCGAACTACCAGTGTTCGGCGCCTTTACCGCTCGGCCGCTGGTGGGCCCGGTTAAAGCAGAACGCGTATATTAAATAATTATGTTGTTGTTCTTTTGACGTTTGTCTGATATCAAAGCAAGCCCACGACAGAGACAGATATATAAGATAAGGTACAGATATCCTTAGCTCTTGAATTTGCACTTTGGCAGCTGAGGGTGATGGTTCGGTAAAACCATCAAAACTATACCTGTGAAAATTTGCAAATATAAAGCTGATTTGTGTTGTATGACTTTTAAATTAATAATATCTCGGCGGATTAAATTCGTTCGAAAATGAAGATGGTCAAAATGGTTTCCTTCGAATTTTTAGAATTCAAGGGTACCTCTCTCTCTCTCCACTCAACTCCAGGCCGTTCCGGAGGAGAAGATATCGCAAACAAACAAACAAACAGACAGACGTTTACAGATTTTAAAAGTACAGATACTTACTTAAATAACAAATGAGAATTCATTAAAAGTCTCGATTTTATAAAATACCGTTTAAATTCTCTTGCATTGCGAGATAACGTCTTCTATTAATATAGTAACTTCAATAAAGAAACCGCCAAGATACAGAAGTTAAAATCTTTTAAAACCGCAAGATGCAACGGTAATACTGAAATGCATTACCTAACATACATCTGCATCGAATTTCAGGTCAAGCGTGCGCTGATGATGTTTTATTTTTAAATCCCATTTTCCTAAAGGCTGTTTTCGAGTATTCTGATAACTCCGTAATCCCTTTTTTTAAGAAAATTTATTTTCAACAATGATGCAACTCCTACTACTTTTAGTACAAGTGAATTAATAATTAACTTAACTACTTCATGTGGTAAATACCGCTCGTTCTTAGTTAATTGAGTATCTTTCTTTCTGCAGTTGTTCTTATTGCTGATCATAACTTTATTAAAACGCTTAATAATTTTATTTATTTCATAGGCAGGAATTTTGAGTTGTAAGAACCGGCAAATTTCGCACAAAGAAAACGATTTTCAAAAGATATATAAAGTGCTCAGAAGATTCACAGAAATGGAAGAAAGCTATAAAGGAAAACGATCTAAAGCTTCCGCACAATTATATTTGAAATACTTTCTTCCAAAGAGGAATACATCTTGCCTTTTCGTTAGGAAAATTCAAGGCATTTCCGAGCAAAGCAATATGATCCTTGTAGAAAAGAACCCCCTTTTGCAGCCCTCAGCTGGGTTACGTGAAAATGTGGGTGCCCAACTAATATACAGTTTGATTATAATTACAGTTACCCTATTTAGATCTAAGCAGAGCCGGTTCTGGTAGACTAATTACGTAAAAAAAAGCACAATAAGAAATAACAGTTCAAATTTCTACCACTAGGTGAGAAGGGGTTTCATGATGAACGGAAAACACAATGTGGAAATAAAAAGCTTTATTTGATACCAACATTTGTTCAATGCGCAATCCATTTGTCCCAATCTAACGTTCAGAGCGTTTCATAGCATATTCAACAGTAGTTGGAAGGATTTCTCGATCAATTGCAACAACATGACGTTCTATGCTTGCTTTAAATTCAGGCATAGTTCGTATGCTTCCTCCACAGACGTGATCTTTCAGGAATCCCGGCGACCAGAAGTCACAGGGAGTCAAGTCCGGAGAACGAGGAGCCAGGTAATCAGAAAATTTCTCCAAAATTCTCATGAAACAATAGAAGGTGATGTACCATTTTGCATCAACATGATGATCACTAAATGCTTTCGCTCTGATAAGGTAGGAATGTTTGCTACTAAAGAAGTGCGCAATAACGGACAGCCGCGGTGGAACACCACTGAGGGCCTTGAAGAATGTTCTACCCAAAGGAAAAGGGAAAAAGAATGAAATCAGCAGTAAAACCATATCAGAAAGCAATGTAATCAGCATGTAGAAGCAGTTTATGCATTACATTAGGATTTGCAATATCTCATATGCGACAATTTTGAATATTAAGTTCCCATATTTACACTCATTATTTCACTTCTGAACTATTTGAGATATACAGGCGATATATTATCCAGTAAATAAATGGATTCTGTATCTATCACTCAAGTAACACTTTGCAGAAACAGTCAAAATTATTCACCCTTTTCTTTTACTTACTTTTTTTTCGCATTCTTTTTATTTCTGAGTTCAGATAAGACGCACGATTGGGAGTGTAGTGGAGAATTTTCGGTTATGTGATTACTTCATTTACCACATGATCAACTAGTTTGGGTCCTGGCATTTTTATATAGATAATTTAGTTTCATTTAACTAAAATCGGAAAGACAGTAAATATATTTATAAGAAAACTAACAGATTAGATTGTAATTATGATTCCCCTTCGGGGGAGGGTCGACGTAGAGAACTCTGCAAAGCTACTGGCTAGAATCTGTACCTAGGCAGTGTCTGTCACAGGGGTATAAAAATCATGAAACTAGTGGTTCTGAAGGCTCCGGAGAGATCATATTTTGGCCAACTCGTGGGTCTGGCCCGTTCTAGAGCAGTTGGCTGCAGTAGCCCGGGAATAGCCCCCCGGGTTTGTTGGGTAATGTCCGTATGCGAGGGGCAGAACGAGCAAATGGTAGGTAGCAAATCGACGACCATTGGCGCCCTGGGGTCCTAGTCCAGGTGAGTTGGCTCCGATCCCTACAAGGTTTGGGACAGGAGTTGAACTCCTGGGCCTAGTTCGGAAGGGGGGAGGACACTTAATGTCATTCAGTTGACGGAAAGGGGAATGCCCAATATCTTACCTTATCTTGTCATAATAATGACGGTGTGTTAGGACACAACGCTGTTGGCAAAAAGTATCAACGGGGGAAAAAAGAAAATGTCATCCATTATAACATCATAACTTTTTCAGATTAGACACTAATCTCTCTATACTAATTCTGTCTATACCTATTTGCTATGAAATCAAAAATCGTCTGCTGAGGTTGAGATCTAAATGAGGCTTAGCCTTACGCAATTTGTCACTATACTCCTTTACAGAATTTAAGTCATTCTTCAAATCTGCTGTTAGCCTAAATATGTTTTCAAAATTAATTTATAAATACCAGGGTTACAGTTAATGAAATTAAATATTAATATTGATCTTTTACAAAAAGTGGCGAAAGCAAGGCATATATACAGTATTATTTCATTGGCAAATTAAACAGCTTCTGTTTTACTTGGTCTAATTAAATATAACTATTTAGTGAGTTTGTTTAAACCCTTTTATCGTTGTGCGTAGGTAGCGTGCGTAGTTCAGCGTAGTAAGAAATGCGTTACCAACGATATCATTTAATTATTTATTATTACAGTGTAGAAACAGTTACAAGAGCGAGTACATTGCGAGTCAGCGTTCATCTGCTGCGCAGTGGAATAGACAAGTTGCCAATTAGCAGAGACTAAACATTACTTTCCAGTTGCCAGATTTTATAGATAATATGAGAAATGCACAACAGCAAAAATGCGATGGGAAAGTGCTCCGTCCGCCAAACGATGAAGTTACAAGTACGGAACAATCGTATTTACATAAGGTATCTATCAAAAGTAGAAAAGAAGCTTGTTGGAGGAAGTAATTCTTTATATAAACAATAAGCTACCTTGTGGAATTTGTAAATGAAGTAGTATATTTACTCAAAATATTTGGAGCGCGGTACATTTAATAAATAAATATGCTACTTAAATCCTGGCGAAATTCACAACATAAAATTCCATAATATTTGACTTGGAAAGCTTACAAAACCTATTAAAAAACTCTTTTTGTTAGCCCAAAGGGTCAGAAGGGCAATCAGTCTCGAAACGGCATTTTTCGACGGTTCACGATATGAGTCCGTTGCACCGTTCAAACTGTTGCCAATAAATATTATCGCCCTGCATTATATTTGAAGAAATTAAATGAAGAATCTGCATGAATGTATGTATTTTCGCATTGTAAAAAGACGGCGATACGTAGAGCCATCAATTTTTTAATAACGTATTCTACTACCAGAATATGGGTACTTCAAAGCCGGAATTTGGAATTTATTTTATAGTCTATTTCGTATTTTGTAAAATTTAACTAATTTTTGGTTCACAAATTTAACGATTTCAAAGCGAGCGACAGTGACAATGTACGAAATACATCATTCTTAACTCCATTCGTGTATTTAAATGTTTCGAGTTTTTGCTGTTGAATCGAATTTTATGTGACGTAAACGGCAAGAATATGATCTCAAATAAGTAAAAGTAAATAAACAAATGTTAATAATAAAAAGAAAAAAAAAGTTTTGTAAAGTCATCTCGGCAAGAAAAGTGAATGTTGGTATATGATGAAAGAGAAAAGCCTGAAAAAAAAGAGGCGAAATGCGTAGCCACATTTACCACTGAATTCCGAATTCTTAACATATACTTCTTCTAAATTTTTTGTAATTTTGCTATTTAGTTGCAGATGACGTAACTGCGAAGAAAATGATGCTGAAAAATAAAGCTAAAATGGCAAAACAAATGGGTTAGTAGGAATAAGTGTAACAGCAGGCTAGTACATTGCAAGCTCAGCGAAAGCCTAAAAATCCTTAACACAGATTTTTGGGCGACTGTTAAAGTTTGAAAACTTCCGGACTAAATAAAAATAATAAATGGCTGAAACCTTGCAGACTTTTATTTTTATTTTTACTTATTTATTATTTATTTTTACGGCAGGCAATGGCTATATTTAGGCTTTCACCACTATTAAGCACGGAAGCGGTGTTCATTTTACTATGGAAACGCCCGATAGGAGGCCACCATTACCTCCTATAAAAGACAGATATTTTACATCCATGCCTTTTCCGCGATTCGAACTCGAGCTCTTTGGTACTGCAGTAGGCTCCCCTAACCGCTATACTGTCTCGGTGGCTCATTATTAAAAAAAATAAAAGCTTTCAGATTTTATATTACGCGCAAAGGGACTTTTTTTAACATTTGGTATATTACTTTTAATTATTAAATATCATGTTCTTCGCACTTAAACCATAAAATTCAGTTAAACAGTAATATCGCAAAATATTTAAAAGAGCTTAAAATTTCCGATACACAGTCTCGCGCGCTGGAGATAAAAATGTTTTTTTCGCCCAGTATTGCCATTGCTCGCTTTGGAATCGTTGAGTTTCTTAATCAAGAATTCGTTAAAGTCTTACAAAATATGAAATCGATAATAAAAAAATTTCCAAATTAGGGCTTCCAGATGCCCAATATTCGGTGGAAGATTGCGTTATTCAAAATTCGATGGCTCTCGGTACCGTTGTTTTATCACAATGCGAGAAACATACATACATTTGTGCAGATTCTTCAATACTTAATTTATTTAAATATGATACGGGGATGTCATATTTGGTGGCAACAATTTAAAAAGTGATTCTCTGTTTATAGTGTATCAACGCAAAATGGCAAAACGAAATTAATAGCCCTTCTGGGCTAGCGATCTTTGCCCTAAAAGCTTTTTCAGCAGTTGCTTCACTTATTGAAGACATCTACGGCTATTTCCCTCCCCCCAAGTAGATAAATGAGACTTATAATGATCTTTCTTGAAATTTGACAGGACATTTATTTATTTATCTCTTTTCTATATTACAGTAAAATTGCTCTTTACTTACTACGACTCAAATATTTCTGGAAAGCAAATACCGGAAGACAATAAATAGTAAGTAGGGCAAATACAATAGTATTTGCTCAGGGAAAAGGAAATGTAGGGATTGCATTTGAAACAGAGCACTGGATATTATATTCTATCTCACTAAGGTACTTTAAGATATAACATTACATTTAGGCACTAGATGTAGACACTTAGGTTTATTGGGGAAAGTTTTATTGGCGAATACTGCTTGCCTGAAAATAGGTAGCTGTTTCATCGAGACATTTACTTGAAGAGAAGATAAAATTATCCCCTGTGGCCTTTATTCAGAGATCATTCTATTTATGGATTTCCATAATGTGTGATGTTACGGGCCTATTTTCTTATTGCTTTGCTCTTCAGGTGACATTACCGTATATAGTGCATAGTATAATCTGATGGCTCAGCTATATATATTGATAAGCATATATGTATACTTTCGCTCCAAGTTACTGTAATTCTTTTTATAGCTTGTATCAAACAGCAAATTACTTGGCACAAATTTGGTTATAACGCAGAAGTTCGTAAAATCCTTGTACAAAGTTGATGTACAGGCATAAAATGTTCGAATAAAAGCGAGGACTCGTTTGAGTAACTTTGTATTTTATAGTTGTTTCCTCCGCCAACCATAAAGGTATCTATAGCATGAGGATACTTATAAAGAAGTTTGATCAATTTTTTGTCTTAAGCAATTTTGTGTCTATATTACCAAAAAACAAACAAAAATATTAAGGATCGGTTAATATTAATTTGATAACAAGTTAAAGTCCACATAAATTGGAGTAAGTAAACTTAATCTGTACCTTAAATATTTCTAAAATACCGAATAATGACAAGTTCACCTTAATGCAGAAAACCATATATAAGACAAGATTATGCAGTGAAATTATTCTGTTCTCATGGAGTGAAGTGTTAGTCCAGAAGGGCTATTAATCCCAAAACGGGATTTTGAGTTGAACAACTATAAACGACTGAATCACTTTTCAAATTGTTGCCACCAAATATTATCGCCGTGTATTATATTTAAAGAAATTAACTAATGAAGAATTTGCGTACATGTATGCACGCTTTTCGCATTGTGAAAAAACAACGGTATCTAGAGCCATCACATTTTGAATAACGTAATCCTCCACCCGCACATGGACTCCCGGAAGACGAATTTTGAATTTAGATTTTTTTGTGTTGTGTATTTCATATTTTGTTAAACTTAAACGAATTTTTGTAGACAGACTCAATGATTTTAGAGCCAGCAATGGCGACGCTATACGTTAAAAAAGCATTTTTATTTCGAACCCGCGGGACGTCTATTAGAAATTTTAGAGACATGATGTTTTTAAACATTTTATTGTGTATTTCAAATTTTGTAAAACTTTAACGAATATTTGATTAACAAACTAAATGATATCAAAGCAAGCAA
>KK120238.1:29085-58349 GCA_000611955.2 Stegodyphus mimosarum
GGCGCTCTAGATCGTCTGTTAAAAATTCTAAAGATAAGCTGTTTCTAAATATTTTTAGCACAAATGCTCTCGAAACGTGTATGTGTATGTAGAGGAAACAAATGCCCGTTTGGGCGTAATGTAAATTCCAAAGGATTCCGATTTTTTTTTTCTTTTTAATTTTTAATCTTTCAAACGTAAACATACGTACTTAAAAAAAAAAAGAAATCTGTCAAATGTATGTATGGACGCTCAGATTTTTCGGAAACGTACCCTTTTCTTGCACGGTTAAGGTTTTCGATAGCTGTTGCCTGGAAAGTAGAGTGCAACTGTCCGCCTACAATTCATGTAAAATTTGTAAGTTCTATGCACACTGCGCAAAGAAAAAAAAGGATATTTATATATGCCGTTTTACTGCACTGAATGACGAAATTCAAATTGCATTTTTTATGTCTCGAAAGCGCGACTTAGGATATGTATTATATTTATATATAGCATTCATCTAAGACACGTATTTGAACACAAGATCGGACTTTCTCTGAAATAACACGCTATGTTTTTCCATATTTCGATTCTACGACTCAAATTATGCCTAAATATTATATTTTTTAAAACTTAGTGCAAATTTTATTGAGAAATTAAAAAAACTTATCTTGGCGCATTTTTTTAGTTTGCGCCAAGACTAATTCACTGGGTGAACTTCTTAATTTCATACTTTCAAATAATTTTAATAACGTGCGTAAACCACACTTCGTATTTTTATAGCTTATAACAAATATCCAAATTTCAAAACGCCCCAATATATAAATTTATGTATATCTTAGAACATTTTCAATAAAAAACTCTAATTTTTTGCAGATGTGCCTAGAAATACATCTACTTTGAGATGATGATAAAATTTTTATGTTATAATTCAATAGCTTTTTTATAAAAAAATATTATAAAATTATTTCAAAATACGAATTTAAAAAATAAATCACAAAAAAATGAGCGAATTTTATTTGGAATGAACCTAAATTTCGAAATGTGAAAGGAAAAATGACATAAGTTTAATAAAAAAAAGAGAGATTGACAAATATATATTAAATTCAATTAACATTGAGGCGCTAATGTTTTAAAACCTGCTCTTGCGATTTTTACAAAACTTGACAGTTTGTCATAATTTGAGTCGTAGAATCGGAATATGGAAAAAAATTGGCATGTCATTTCAGAAAAAGTCCGATTTTGTGTCAAAATACCTATATTAGAACAATGCTATATATAAATGTAATACATATCCTAAGGAGCACTTTCGAGACATGAAAGACGCAAGCTTAATTTCGTCAATCGTGCCGGTAGAACGGGAGATAAAGAACTGTCCCTTTTTTTTCCAGTGCAAACCTGAAACGAAAATGTACGAAAACTTTTCAGTATGAATGAAATCAGTTCTACGTACACCTGAATAGAAATTGTTTTAATATGAATGAAATAAGTCTCAATTTGTTTCAGCTTTGTGTTAGCTTGATTCGTTTCACTTTGCCTTGGAAAAATCTCAGTGTTTCAGATTTATCTTGGCTTGCCTAACATCAGCTCTTTTAAGAAAATTTCGCAAAAAACATCATTATCGGAAAAGACAGTAAACGTGACGGGGAATAAATGGCCGCCTGATTCCATAAAAAATACTCTACAGTGTGTTTAGAAAAGGCAGAAGGCAATTTTAATATTCCACCTCTTAAGTGCTTCGACACAGCTAGCCGAACAGCGATGAAGTTCAATGAAGAAACCAACTTGCAGAGTGCAAAAATTGGTTCCAGTAGAAAACGTCGCGGCAAAAACATCGCTTAAGAAAACGTCGCAGAGAAAACAACGCAAGGCGAAAACGTTCCGACACAAAATATAGTGGAAGAAAAGAAAGCATCTCAGTTATAAAACAGCAAGGTACAAAATATCGTCATCGAAAATGAAACGGTTCAATAACTTTGCAGTTTGAAAACATCGTCTTCCAAAATATTGTGGTTAAAAAAAAAAGCATAATGCGAAAAAAAAATTCGGCAGTTCTATATCTCCCGTTCTCGAATAGAGAAGCATACATATACATACGTAGACTGCTCAGAAAACAAAGAACAGTTCTATATCTCACATTCTACTGGACCGATTGACGAAATTCAAATTGCATTTTCCATCTCTCGAAAGCGTGACTTAGTACATGTATTAGATTGTTCTAATACAGGTATTTTGACCCAAATCGGACTTTTTCTTAAATGGCATGCCATTTTTTCCATATTTAGGTTCTACGACTCAAATTATGGCAAACTGCTAAGTTCTGTAAAGATCGCACGAGTAGTTTTAATCAATTAACTCTCAAAATTTTAGCTCCTCAATGTTAATTGAGTTTGGTATATATTTATTAATACCTCCTTTTTTATTGAACTTATTTGATTCTTCCTTTCACATTTCGAAATTAAGGTTTATTCCAAATAACATTCGACCATTTTTTTATGATTTATTTTTAAAACTAGTATTTTTAAATAATTTTTATAAATTTTTCGAAAACCGTTTTGAATTATAATCTATAAAATTTTTAGCATCATCTTAAAGTAGATGTATTTCTAAGCACACCTGAGAAAAAATAGAGTTTTTTATTCAAAATTTTCGAAGATATTCGGGAATTTATACACTGGCGCGTTTTGAAATTTGGAAAATTAGCTGAAAGCGATAATAGTAACATCAAATATGGTTTAGACACTTTGTTAAAATTATTTGAAAGTAGAACAATGTTTTTCCGTTCATGCACAAAGTGAAAAGGTAGGAACGATGTGACTTTTTTTCCGCTTTTGCACATTGAAAGGGAAAGGAAAATAGGTTATCATACATTAGGAAGTTGGCCGAGTGAATTATTCTTTTGCACAAACTGAAAAAATTGCGCCAAGATAAATATTTGAATTTCTCAGTAAATTTCGCACCAAATTTTACAAAATTTAGTACTTAGGCATAATTTAAGTCGCAGAATCGCAGTATGGTAACAAATTGGTATGTTATTCTAATGGTATATACAAATCTAATATATATCCTAAATCGCGCTTTGGAGACATAAAATACGCAATTTTAATTTTGTCAGTCGATCCAATAGAACGAAAGATATAGAACCGTCATTTTTTTTCTCCCGCAGGGTACCTGCAAATCGCATGACGATAACATCGTAGACATGCGTTTTTCAGGCTTAACAAGTTGTAAATGTATATTCGCATAGTGATTTTCGAGCGCAAGGGAAAAGGAACATTTTTATTGTTATATTTCATATTTTTGAGTTAAACAATAAATTTTTGCTAAAAAAAGAAGTTAATGATTTGAAAACTAAAAATTAACAGAAAATTAATACAACTTATAGCACTCAAATTTACATAATTAACTAATAAAGTTCGAAAGCAAAGTAGATTAATCTTTTTTATAAAGTTTTACTAGAAATCTTTCATGAAAATTATGTTCTAAAAAAGTTAAAAAAAAGAATATAAGTAACTGCATGAGATTGCATCCATAAGAATTGTTTAATTAATTTTGAAATTATTTTCTTTCACATTCGTCAACTTATATGTAACGTTTGTAAGAGTGGATGAATTAACTTTGCGTTTGAACTTTATTAGTTAATTATATAAGTTTAAAACTAAGTGTTATATGTTGTATTAATTTTCTAATCACTTTGAGTTTTTAAATGCTTAACTTGTTTCTCAGCAAAAATTTATTAGTTTAATTCAAAATTATGAAGTATAAAAATAAAATTGTTCCTTTTTCTTTCTTTCGCTGACAAATCATTATGCGAATATACGTTTACAACTTGTAAAGCCTAAAAACCGCATATCTGCGATGTTATCGTCATGCGATGATTTGTAGGTGCTTTATTTTTTACCACGATATTTTCGACGACGATGTTTTAAAACTGCGAAGATATTGAACCTCTTTATTTTCGACTACGATATTTTGTACCATTATGGTGTTTTAGAACTGCGATGTTTTCTCTTTGCTTTCTTTCTTCCTATCATGTTTTGTACCACGACGTTTTCGCCTTGCGTTGTTTTCTCGGCGACGTTTTCGTCCGCTATGTTTTTGCAGCGATATTTTCTGCGGACACCGCAAAAATTAGCCTTTTCAGAGATTTTAATTAATAACTGCGCTGACTAAAGTCGTACGAAGATGAGAATAATATAAAAAATGGCTTCTCACTAATTTTTGGAATCCAGGGATACCTTTCTCGGAACTCCCCGACGTTCCTGATGTTACAAACAAAGACAGACGTACGCAGATTTTAATAGTACACACACATGTATATATATATATATATGTATATGTATACTACTATAACACTAGTTTTATACTCTTATACATTTTGTACATTTGTGCTTTTATATATTTTTATGCAATTGTAGTAGTACTATGATACGTTCGAATGTAATACTAAGTCTACCCTGGTACAGGTATTTTCTAAGTATATTTCTTTGCTATCAAGACACTTATATTGTTGATTCCTCCTTATATTACACACTATAAAGATCATTTCGGCGTATTCTAATAAACCACAGGGATACAGAAACAATATTCATACAGGATTCCTAGAAATAAAACAATAAGGAAAAATAAGTAACTGTAATGAAGATATTACAACGAGGTTACCATTTAACAAAATTATGAGAAGATGTACACATATAACTTTACAGGAAGTACTAAAACTCCTCTCATTAAGAGAAATGCATATCTTACAAAGCAGAAGCATGTATTAATATTAATGAGCAAAAACCACAAAACCTGTCGCGGACATATTGAGCACCTAAATATGTCAACAATACGATCAACCAAACTTTCCCAATTCCCATTTTCTAGTATAGTTTTACCATTTTTGCGGATTTAAGAGTCGCTTTATATACAGAATACATCATATACAATTTTAATCACTTTGTTTTATATTTTAAATAGCTACATATCTATGTATTTATTTCCATACATAAGTAAGACGATTATTATATGGAAGGTTAAAATCATATTCCCTATGAAATAAACCAAGTGTTAATTGGTTAAAGTGTTAAAACCTTAATTTGCAAAAACATTGAAACGCAAAAAAGTTAAATTAAGTAGGATGAGAGGAAGATAAATTTAAAAAAAAATTTATTTCTGTTATGCATTTTGTTTAAAAGGGAGCAGAAAAAATTTTTTAAATCAATCAGTTTCCTAGATGAAATTTCTAAATAATTAAGTTTTGAACTGAATTAAGTTATCTATATGTATAAAGAAAAATTCTGTGTTGTTTGGTTGTCCTTTAATAACTCAGTCACTAGTATAGCTATCGTCATCAAACTTTCTGCACTTCTTTTCTACGTCCCGGAAAAGGTGGACATCCACTTTTTTTCATAAAAAAGTAGTTAAAATCAGAGATATTAATTAAAAACTCGGAAAAACTGTCATTTTCGCCCTGATTTTTCCGTGTGGCAACAGTCTCGCAAGCTGGATATGAAAATCTGCTTCATTTCGAGAAGCGTTGCCACTGCTCGCTTTCAAATCGTTAATAAAAATGTTAATAAAAAAATTCCAAGTTTTACGATGAAATAAAAATAGATTGCCAAATATTAAATACATTATTCCTGATTCCAAAAATTCGTGGTAAGTCCTTTCGACTATTCCCGCTTCGTACGACTTTAATCAGCCGAAATATTAATTAAAAACTCTGAGACACTAATTGTCGTAGTCATTTTTTCTTAGTGGCAACAGCGTCGCTCATTAGAGATAAAAATGCTTTACTTCAAAAAGTATTGCTACCGCTCACTTTCAAATCGTAGAGTTTGTTAATCAAAAATTTGTAAATTTTACAAAATCTATATACATAAGGAAGATTGTCTGCTTGTGTGTTTGCTTGTTTGTTCGCGTTATTGATTTCTGATCAATTATGATCCATTTCTTGCGACATTTAACAGTCTGAAATTGAATATAGATGAAATATCGGATGGAACTTGAGCTTTTACGAAGATTAGAAAGACGAAAATCATTAAAAACCTGCATGCCATTGTTGCTGATAAATGAGAGAGAATTAGTTTATTTTTCTGTCGAAAGTTTTTATGTGGGTTCCATATCGCATGAGACTGAAAAATGCGTGATTATGAATGGTATTTTTTGCATCATTATTAGAGAAGGATTACAGCGGTGTCGTTCTCCCTGTTGCTAGATGCATTACTCTCAATCTAACATAACTGGCATCGGATACTTCCGCTAGTAAGTAAATAAAGACAAACAAGTTAATTATTATTTTTAAAATATTACCAGATTTCTAATTACTCTTACCGGTCACCACCAAGAAACAATATCCACAGGAAAATGTTACATTTGGTGGCCATCAGTTTGAAACGTCGAAACATATAAGAAAATAAGAAATCTAAGCACCTGAGTTATTGCCATAGCTTTGAGAAGTAATAATAATGTTAAGGTAAAAAACAAAAATGGCGATGTGCGACGTATCAGAAACCTTATTATATTTGTTTGATAGTATCTTTGTTGGTTCTGTTTTCTTGATTACGGCAAAGCACTCGAGTGCTACTGCCTAAGGGAAGGAATGCCTTCGTGGAGGACTTTCTGAGGAAAATTAGCTCGTATATACAATATCTTTACTGATTTCAGCAAACGTAAGCCCGCTTTTAATGGCATTTTTATTTTATTTCATTTATAATATCCTTTCTTCTAAAGTATTCTAATACATATTTGCTCAATAACGGATAGACAAAGATATGTCTATAAATTTGCGTAAGTATTTCAGCGTAAGTGATTTATTTAGTAACAATGGAATCTCAGATTACTAATAAAGCATTATATGATTTTTATATTATCAGCACACCGTCCAAAGTATATCTTGGAATGTTTTGCAATCTCCAAATGTCCTACTTCGCTTAATCCTGCAAAAGCAAGCTTTTCCAAGCCCTTAAAAAGATCAAAGCATTTCCCAACTAACGATCGTGGATAAGTTTGGTAACCAGGCAACAAATGCCAGGGATTATGGACTTTAACGACAAACGCAGGATGACATCTTCCAAAACACGGAACTATCCGTATATTATTGTGAAATTCTTGTCTTGAGGGATTCCGTTGCTATCCTCTGTTTTCCTGCATTTTCGTGATGTCATATAAGTTCTGGAAGTTGAGATGTGAGAGCTGTGTGTTACTGGAGAGGGATTCGAAAGCTAGAAGTAAACATTTCGCAATCAGTTCCGTTATTTCTTTAGCTGTATATTGTAGATTGATAACAGCTGTCACGATTTACGCCAGACAGGTGATAAAAGGAAATTACATAGCAATAGGAGAACGTAATTCTTTGCTGGATGCAGAATTAAGTGAAAGGTACCTAGTAATCTCGGAAAACATGCAGGAGATCTTTACCACTCTCATGTATAATATAGTAGTATAATCAGTTTATGATAACAAGAACAGCGGTGACCTTTGTTGTAATAAGTCCATATGCTAACCTTTATACCACGGCAGTATTTGGAAAAGTTATCTAAACTCTATACATTCTGTCTACTTGAAGAAAAATTATCTACTGTCCATACTTCAGGAAGAATAGAAGAATTTGAATGGAAAAAATTCCGGAAATGAAAATCCCTGTTCTGTTCCTCGAAGTAGAACAGGAACTTTCGAATGACTGGATATTAATTATTGCTGCTCGCTACATTATAACAGTTGTGGGAATTTTTCGAATATTTAAACATTTTAACTTAGTAGTTTTCCTCCTAAAGTGATAACTCACTTCACTTATCCAGGCAATCCTGACAACAAGTAGCTAAGAGGATAAGAAAGCCTGATATTTGTAGTTTCATTTGTGTTTAAATCTCCATTAACGTACCTCCAGGATGGGCAATTTTGTGGTTTTCATTCGTATGGAAAATTAAATACCACGAAGAATAGTCCTCCCCGAAGGCCTCCCTTTCCTTATGCAGACGCCCACCCGCGGTCCAGTGGTGAAGTCGCTGAAAACTGGTAGTTCGACATGGGATCGATTCCTGTTGAACGGACTGTTTGCATGGTTGGTTTTTGTGGTTTTCCCGCTGTGCAACGTAGATACGAATCAGCTTCCTTTAAAACGCCCTCCCCGAAAGCATCCCTCCCATAGGCAGAGAGCCGTCGAGTCGCTTTGCCTAACCAAACCTAACCTAATCTTATCCAGACTAAGTTCAAGAACTATCATTCAGTCTTCATAAAAAATAACATTTTAAGTTCTTTCAAGCCAGAAGATATATAAGTATTTTGTGAAATAATTCAGGCGTGAATCATTTCATAAGAGGAGTACGAATAATAATAATCGCTTTTCATAATATTAAAAACAAATACATAATGAGTATTAAAATTAAATTTATCATGAAGAATAACAAAGTTTGTTAATTTATTGCTTGTTGCTCAAAAGTTATTATTGTCCCCCCTCGCCGTCTTAAAGGTGATTAAAGATAACCACATCCTGTGTGTTTAAAAATATAGTGTATTCTCGATTATCCGAATGCGAATTATCAGGTTTGCTTATTATGCTTACACGCTCACTTCTAGAACGTTTGTAAAAAGAAACACACGCAATTCATAGCATGTTTTTAAAAAACCTCTGCATTGTGTTAGTTTCAATTACATTTAGTTCAAGTAGAATTAGTTTGAAACAAATTTAGTTTTTAGTTACTTCAGATTTAGTTTCAAATATTACTTCGTAAAATTTGTTCTGCGTGTGCATAGTTTCGATTAATCATTGGGATTATTTTGTTACGCACGTATTTGCGTGCATATTTTTTAATTTAAATTCCTAGTATTAGCTCACACCCTCCCTATATCTTGTTCAAATTTTCAGCCGATAATAAAATACACTCACTTCCAAAAGTTAAGTACGGAGAGGAAAATGTTAATTTCCGGAAGCCGATCAGAATTGAACAGAATGCAATTCGCTGCAGAGGTAGATGGAAGTATGCAAATATGTTAGGTAACAGCCAATCGCGCTTTCATGTCAAGAAATATGCAAAAAAGGCAGTCTTATAAGAAGCCAGTTTTATGAAGGGTTCCAGAAGTTGATTGTAAGTGCTGATAGAAGGTGGTTAAAACCTTCGTACAATTTGTTTTCAAGACATACGTGTTTCTATGACTTTCAGAAGACGAATGGAAGATTCTAAGCGCTGGCGTGCTGTGGGGCGCATTGAAGCAGGACACTCGATCACAGATGTTACTCTTTTCTTCGGCGTTCATCATTCTGTAATTTCACGTTTATGGAAACAATTCCAAACCACACAGACAGTTGTTCGAAGGCCCGTAGCCGGTCGCCCAAAGGTTACAACCCCCGCGAAAGATCGATATATTGCTACTGTAGCCAAGCGGAATTGCAGAGCGATCTCCACACGTGTGACATCTATGGTTACAGCGTCCATTGGTAAGGCGATATCTGCAGCTACTGTACGCCGAACATTGCATATGAGTGGACTGTGCGCCCGGGTACCTCGAGTTTGTGTTTCTTATCCGTCCAATCAAGAGGGGCACGATTACAGCGGTGCCGGGAACATGTCAATTGAAATGTGTCTAACTGGGCAATGTCATCTTTATTGATGAGTCAAGATTTGCTCTGGAGTCAGACGACAAGCGTATAAGGATATGGCGTGAACAACGAACACGCAATCAGTCCCAATACATCACCGAACATCACGAATTCCAAGGCGGAAGCATTATGGTGTAGGCAGGGATTTCATTAGGATATCGCACCAACCTGCAGATCTTTAAAAGGAGTTCTTTGACATCTCTCCGGTATCGAGATGAAGTCCTAGAACCCATTGTGAGATTGTACGCTGCAGCGGATGGCCCTACTTTTGTTTTAATGGACGATAACGCACGTCCCCATAGAGCTGACATCGTCGATAACTATCTGAAGAGTGAAGAGATTGCGCGTATGGCGTGGCCGGCATATTCACGTCAGCTTATCTTTATGTTTCCCACCTCCAGCCACTCTTATTGAGCTGAAAACTGCTCTACAAGAAGAATTGCGATTGATTAATTCTGCGGTGGTTGACCACCTAATTGAAAGCATGGTCACAAGGTGTAAACTTTGTATACAGATGAGGGGGGATCACATACCCTATTAATGTGTTTTTTTCCATTTTATGCTGTTTATTTTCACTTTATACATAATTCTGTTTAAGTCTCCAGTATGTCATTATCTGATAACTTAGAAAAATTTAATCTTGTTTTTATTTCTGCATATACTTATTGGTTTTGTTTTAGGCATAAATATATATGCTACTTTCCTGCGGAATTTTGTGTCAACCAAAGCAGCATTTGTTGATTTTCGTTTTGCATTTTACATCATCATGCTTAACTTTTAGAAATGAGCGTACTTTTCATTCATCCACTGAAGTTCAAATACATTTTTTTAAACTGCACTGGGTGACATTTGATGTTAATGCAGTTTTTTCACTATTCAATTCCTACTTATTTATTCCTGTTTATGGGAACTAAAGATACGCTGTTTTAATTAAATATATTATAAGACTTACAAATAATGACCGTTTATTAGGAATTCTGACGTGGTTAAAAATTAATTTTATAACAACTTATAAATAATAGTACATGACTGTGATAAATGGGATTGAAATACTTAACAAAAATAAGTGGCAACAGTAACAGAGAGTTCTAAAGATTTTTAAAGTGTGTGGAATTAAAGAAAATTAGTTTTATAGAGTTGGTTGAAGCAGATGTAATGTCCCATTATGTAGCGAAATTTTCACCATATTTTTATGTTAACGTGATAATAATATATGCTTAAAAAATAACCCTTTAAAATGTCCTTCGCTTCACAAAAAGATAATGCGAAAAAAAAAACTGCGACACAAAGCAAGTGACTATTAGAGAAATAAAAACATAAAGAAGCCAAGAAAAGCTTCCCACGAAACCTCTTCGCAGCAGGTCAGGCATATGTCGCCTTGAGTCGTGTGAAATCATTAGATGAAATATTAATTGAAGAGCCGGACTGCTCGAAACTCACTGGAAAGGTTCCTCGCAATAATGAAGCATTACAAGAGATGGATAGAATGAGAAACTATAGACCACCATTAATTTCATAAATCAGAAACGAAAAAATTTTAATAATGTTCATAAAAAGGAAGTAAAATAAAATTCTTCTTTGTTGACTTAAGCAGAAATTGACTTTTAAAAAAATGTTTTGATACTACGTGTTTCTCGTTCATTTAAAAAATTATTTAAAATTTTAGTAGCTTCTCATTCAAACAAGTTTGTTCGAAAAAGCAATGGACCGTCAAATGATAACTAAATTTTTAGAGCCTAGTGTTACCAATTTAATTCAGCCAATGGACCAAGGTGCAATATCATCAACTTTGGCGACTTTGACATCTGGAGTTTCCTGAGGAAGATGATAATCTGATGAAGTTCTGGGCCATATACGTAGTAGCAAAAGCTTACCCGAGAATTAAAAAAATTAACGCTAATCTGTTCACCGAGAAAGATTCTTCCTAACATAGAAATTGAAGATTTACCTAATTGTGAAAATGTCTAGATAATTGCTGAGGTTGTGTACACAAAAAATCGAAATGTCAAATTATTCGAAAATGTCAAAAAAAAAGTAATGGTTCGATGGCGGTTACATTGAGCAGAACTTCAGTTCTTGAGTATTGCAGATATCGTTTCAAATGCCCCAAGAATAGAAGAGGCAAAAAATGTTACTAAAAATACAAGTGAAGAAGGTACTGGCAATCACATTAGTCTCCAGTCAGTAATAGCTTCTGTTGAAACTCAGTTGGATTTCGAGAACGGAAGGTGTTGAATAGAAGGATTTAATAGCACTTCCGAATGTAAACAAATATCTGAGTGTTCTCAAAATGCAATTAAAATTTCTGAAATTTTAAAGAAATAAACCCGTATAATATGCAACGTACACTGCGAAAAAAAACAATTGGACAGTTCTCTCCCGTTCTACTGGGATGGCTGACGAAATTCAACTTCCGTTTTTCATGTCGCGAAAGTGTGACTTACGATATGTTTTAGATTTATATATAGCATTATTCTAATATAGATATTTTGATAGCAAATCGGACTTTTTCTTTTCCATATTTCGATTCTACGACTCAAATTATGCCAAACTGCTAAGTGGTTTGTAAAAATCTCCCGAGTAGCTTTCAAAAATGAGTTCCCAAAATTTTAGTTCCTCCATCTTAATTGAATTTGGTATTTATTTATTAATATCTCCTTTTTTATTAAGCTTATTTCATTCTTCCTTTCCCATTTCGAAATTTAGATTCATTCCAATTAAAATTCGCTCGTGTGTGTGTGTGTGTGTGTGTGTGTGTGCGTGCGTGCGTGCGTGCGCGTGTGCGTGTGTGTGTGTGTTGCGAGTAAGCTAATAGACCCAGGGCCACGAAATTAGGTACATAGGTGTATCTACACAAGAGCCAGTGCACCTCGAAGCGATTTTTTTATTTTATGTTTTGTGACCAAATCGCGTCATTTTGAGACATAATGGGTTACAGGAAAGCGAGATTTCACTCACATTTCATTTTTACATCGTCGGGAAGCGTAGACACTTAGCTATTTTACGAACTTTAAATAAATTTCGTATGTCAATAAATCGATTAAATAGGAATTTATTTAGGAAGGTGAGCTTAACACCTCTTCAGCGGAATTTTTTTAAAAAAAAACTTATTTTAAAAAATGTGTTGTTTATTTTCCTTTGATTTTTGGACACGTTGAACTTTAATCCTTTCGACTCCTTTTAAAAAAAGAATTTTGGAAAAATAATAATGTTTTGTATTTTTTTAAAAATTTTTTAAATGAAGCTTCCGAATACACTTCTCACATCTCAGATGTAAAATGTAGTTTTGGCAATAATTTTCCTTTCTTATTGTTGTTGATAGATTTTTGATAAAATTGCATCATTTTGAATAGTTTTATTCTTTTAAAAATTTCGGTTTGGCAACAATTTTTCATCGTATTTCTTATGTTACTGTCTTTGTCTTTAAGAGACTGAAAAGTTTAAGAAATTAAAAAGTTGTTTCTTTTTGCAACGGTAAATTGTTTAATTACTTTATTAGGATAATTAACATTTGTATCAAGTGATATTTCATTGTAACATTATGTTTTAATTATATATAATTTTAATTATAAAAAAGTTTTGCATGATATTTTTTAATCTGTTTAATTTCTTAATCTGTGTATACCATTTGAGTTCTTAAGATTTTGCAGAGGGAACTTGGTTAATTTATTTATTAGGATAAGTAATATTTGTATTAAGGGATACTACATATTTCATTGTCATTTTTTCTATATGTAATACATTTTTATTGATTTCTTTTTTGATAAAGTTGTTCTGCAGAGTAAAATTCTGTGCGAAATATTTTGTTTTTTGAGTTTTTTCATGTTATTTTTTGCTTATTTCACTGTTTGTAAGATATTGAAAAGTTTTGCATGAATTTTTTACATGAGCCAGTACACCTCGAAGCGAAATTTTCGAAATTCGAATTAGATTTTTTTTTTTATTATTTTATGTTTTCTGACGAAATCGCGTCATTTTAAGACATAATGGGCTATAGCAAGGCGAGATTTCACTCTATTGAACAGTTTAAGAAATTGAAAGATAGTTTCTTTTTGCAAAGGTAAATTGTTTAATTAATTTATATATCTTTATTTAAAAGGACGAGTCTTTTTGTGTGTGTAGGTGTCTTTCGTTTGTACTGCGCGTAAGCTAATAGACCCAGGCCTATGAAATCTGGTACACAAGATGCATCTAGACAAGAGCCAGTGCACATCGATTTTTCAAAATTCGAATGAGTTTTTTTTTAATGAAATAGTATCAAATTTATGATTTTCTCTCATTATATGAGCAACAATGGCACGCAGCCATTGTTGCTGATATCAGCACTATTTCCACTCGGAAAAATGAGAGCGATAATTCTGTGCAGTTTTTAAATTTAATGTTTCTCTTAGATACTGGACGTTTGTCTAGAGAAGGCAGCAGGAAGTTGGTTAATTTATTTATTAAGATAATTAATATTTGTATTAAGGGATATTGCTTATTTCATTGTATGCTTTTTATATGTAATGCATTTTTAAATGAATTTTTTTTTCCGTTGTTGTTTGTTTCTTTTTCGATAAAATTGTTCTGCAGAGTAAAATTCTGTGCAGTTTTCAAATTTAATGTTTGGTGTTCTCTTTAGGTATTTTTCCGGTACACTTAAAAGCCAGACGAAGGCTGGCCGCGCAGCGGCTAGTTTTAAATAATTTTATAACTTTTTTCGAAAACACATTCAAATTGTAACCTATAAAGTTTTTGCCATCATCTTAAGGTTAATGTATTTCTAAGCATACTATCAAAAATTAGAGTTTTTATTCGAAATTTCCAAAGATGTACGTGAACTTACATTTTGGCGGGTTTTAAAATTTCGTGTACTTATTATAGACGATAATAACGAAAATGTGGTTCACGCACTTTGTTAAAATTATTTTAAAGTATGAACGGGGACTTCTTTCCGCTCGTGGAGAAGGAGAAAAAGGAAAGGAAGATAAGTTGCTATAAATTAAGAAGTTCACCAAGTGAATTACTCTTGGCGCAAACTGAAAATATATGCCGAGATAAAGTTAGAAATTTCTTACGACAAATTACAAAATTTTAATATCTAGGCATAATTTGAGTCGTAGAATCCAAATATGGAAAACACTTGGTATGTTATTCAGAAAATGTCCGACTTTGTGTCAAAATACCTGTGTTAGAGCAATTGCTATATATAAATCTAACATATATCGTAGGTCGCGCTTTCCAGACATGAAAAAAGCAAATTTGAATTTCGTTAATCGGCCCAGTAGAACGAGAGATACAGAACTGTCCCCCCTTTTTTTTGGCGCTGTATACAATATGAAAACTGATAGTTTAGATTACCTTTCTTTGTTACGCAAATCTAAAAACAGATTCGAGTTTTCAAACTCCTGTCTTTGTGCTTTTTACGCCAGTAAAATGTTTCCTAACCTAACCTAAAAAAGTGTGAAACTTTTGGATTCAAAACTTTGGAAAGATTATTTATGTCCACTATAAATATTATTAAAAAGAAGAAACCAATTGTTGCAATTTATGTGATACATGGAACTTTAACACCATCTCATGTCTTCTATCCCCTTTGAAATTTAAAAATTTTTTTAAACAAGATTTTGTTTATTCTTAATTTTCTATAAAAAATTTAGCACATGTTTATCTACATTAATATTTGACATCTGTACTTTAGAAAGATTTTACAGAATTATAAAAAAAATCTTTATCAAATATTTTCTCCAAAAATATACTTAAAAATAATTCTAAATGTTATGCAGTTATAACTCCTACGTTATTTACTTATTCTCGTTTGCAGCTGTTAAATAAATAAAAGTGTGCTTTTTAAATCATATTGTGAAATATTTTAATTAAGTGCAGCTTTCAAAGTTTGTTTTAATTCAATCCTTTCAGTGCTAAGCTATACTTTATGTTTTCTTCATATTACTCTTCATACACGACGAATTTGAGAGATTCAGGACTCAAAAGACTAGACTATTCAGGATAGGTACTGAAATAAATCATTTATTGGCTCACTTACTGATTTAAAATCTCTACCAAACAAAATCTCATTTCTAATATTCAGATTGACGTATAGTTTGTTTATCTACTGTAAAAAATGTTGATATGGGTTTGTAGAGTCATTAGGTCTTTTTTATGCTGACGACATGAAGAATGAGCAAGGCCCTCTCCAGGACTCCAACCTTTCGAATACGTGCCAAGTGTGCTACCGTTACACCACGAAGGCATGTAAAAACGGGAAAGAAAATATGCTATATACTCTCCTTTTTAACGAGCACTAACAGGGATTACGGGACTCCAGCTCCAAATCCCGGTTGTGAAGAATCACCATCTACCACCTTTTTAGGTCGGGTGCCACTGACTTCTCGAATACGAGCCGAGTGTGGTACCGTTGTACCACAAAGGTATGCAGAAAATACCTTATAGGTCAATCAGAATCGCTGAAACAACCTTGTATTTGGCGTACACTTATTAAAACACTCAATCGATTTCGAGGGCAGTTACAGGTCCCTCGTCATCAGGAGAACGAAATTTCTAGAAAGGGAAAGCAACCTCAGTCCCGGCTTTTTATACCCTCGGGTAGTACCATGCGCATTCTTGGTTATTATTTTTGCTAATAGAGGGCGTTGCCTTCTCGCGCATGGTACTACCCGAGGGTATAAAAAGCCGTTACTGAGGTTGCTTTCCCTTTCTAGAAATTTCGTTCTCCTGATGACGAGGGACCTGTAACTGCCCTCGAAATCGATTGAGTGTTTTAATAAATGTACGCCAAATACAAGGTTGTTTCGGCGATTTTGATTGTCACATTGACGAGTTTCTCTTCTGTTCTAACCTTATAGGTCCTTTAGATTGAACTTTTCTGAAGTTCCTTTGTAACAACTATTCACCTTACCGCTTAAATGTTTCAACGTATAAACGTATATTTATTTAACATCTGTATGTCTATAATTATCTAGTGTAACTGAAGCAGATTGAAGATAATGGCAAGATATTTAAATCAAGCTATTATTCTTATTATCAAACTTACTTCAGTTTGAAATCGCTCTACAGTGAAAAAGCAAAATCGAATTGGGAAATAAACCACAAAAATTCTACTTCCTAGAGCCTATTATATCTACTTGTTAAAGCTCATGTATGTTTGGTTACATCTTGCATAAATTCACATCTTTCAAACTCAAGCCTTTATTTTAAAAGATATATCCATTTACAATCTTCGTGAGCTTTACTGAAAATTCTGCAGACGAATAATGTATTTAATGTTTGGCAGTGCTATTTTTGTTTCATTGTAAAATTTAGAAATTTTTTATTAATCAACTCTAATATTTGAAAGCGAGCACTGGCAACACTTCTCGAAATACATCAGATATTTTATCTCCAGCGTACGAGACTGTTATCAGAGTTTTTAATTAATATCTCTGATTTTAGCTTTTTTTTTAGTCCAAAGGGGCTTTGTCCCTGAAGGACTATTGTTTCCGTTTTGCGATTTTGCGTCGGAAACATTAAAAGTCTGAATCACTTTTCAAACTGTTGCCACCAAATCTTACAGCGCTGTATTATATTTAAAGAAATTAAATAATGAAGAATGCGCATAAATGTATGTATACTTCTCCAAATGTGATAAAACAACGGTACCTAGAGCCATCCAAATTTGAATAACGTGCGTTTCCACCCAAATATGTGCATCTGGAAGCTCAAATTTGGAATTTGAAATTTGTTTTATTTTCTATTTCATATTTTGCAAAACTTTGACGAATTTTTGATGAACAATCTCAAACGATTTAAAAGCGAGCAATGGCAACACTCTACGGAGGGGGGGGAGAGCCTTTTTATCTAAAGCGCGCGGAAGTGTATATTAGAAATTCTAAAGATACATTCATTTTAAAATTATTTTGCGATTTTGCTGTTGAACTGAATTTTATGGTTTAATTACGAAGAAGATGATATTTAATAAATAAAGGTAACACACAAAACGTTAAAAAACGCCCCTTTCTACTTAATTAGAATCTGAAACCTTTCTTTTTTTAAAGTGGAATGTCGACCTTTCCTGTGATCCAGAAAAGAATTGTAGAAAGTTTGGTGCCGATAGCTATACTAGGAACTGAGTTAATCGGGAATAAACACAGAAAAACAGATGTTCTTCTTTATATAGAGAAGATAGTAGTAGCCCAAATTTGATACGGATACACAGACACTGATAACATTGATAATACACTGAGAAATAAATATAATACGCTGCACTCTAATGAGTAGATTTGAAACTTTTATTGCAATCGTTCTGATACCCGAATTTTTTAATCGCATTCTAGCACGGAGTTTCTGAATGTTACTATATATAAAATATAATAAGATAAAAAAGATCTAATCTAATTCTTGAACTTGGGATTGGAATCGTTCGATTGATCGCATCGATGATCATTGTTACCCTTGACTGCTTTACTTTGGATTCACTAAACCCTTTTTCTTTCCCTGATGCTTTGATTTTTCTCTTTCCGCTTCCTGAAGTTTCGGGATTGGGGTTTTTCTCTTCAAACAGCTGGCCGGTAATCCAAAAACAACTTTTGGCGTTAATAATTCCTTTCCATGATTCTCGATATATCTTAACAGATATATCTGCTGCTTATATCTGCAATCACTTTGTTTCAAGCAAAAGATTTTCCTGAAACATTGCCCCTTCTTAGTTAGTACAGACTTTGTAAAAAGCTTAACAACAAAGTTGAAATCGAAATTTGAAATGGAAAAAGAATTTCAGTTGAAGCCAAACAATAATTTCTCACTCATGAAGCTGAAAAAAAAAATCACTTTTCAACGAGGCAACAATGTCAACTCCCCTTCTTCTCGACATTTCTTTTCGTTGCTAAGCAACAGTAAATGATCAATGGATCGCAGCTGTTTTTTCAAAGGATGGCGTAGAACAGGATTCATGATCTATAAGAAAGCAATATCGCAATGTAAAGATTTAGATTTTTCTTTAAGCATGGTATGCGTTAAAAATCTTCTCGAAAAATGATAATATGACAAATTTAATAATGGTACTTTATAAAATAATAAATAAGATTTATTCAGAATTTTAATAATCAAAATTACAATTTAGAATAATGATCATCGCAGATGTTATAAACTATATACTACATAATAGACTTATAAGGTATTTCACGCACCTTCGTAGCATGCCTACGTGGGGTAATGGTCAGCACGCTCGCCCCTTATTCGAGTAGTCCAGGGTTCGAGTCCCGGCGAGGGCATATCATATTTTTCACGACTCCTGCTTCACAAAAATCCCAATCACTCTACAGTGGCGACCGAACTAAGAAGCGGATGGTGGATGATGATTCTCCACCACCAGGATTTGGCGATTGGGTCACCTAATCCCCAAAAGGGTGAATGTATAAGGTATTTCTCCCGCCTTCTTAGCATGCCATCGTGGTGTAATGGTCATCACACTCGGTGCGTATTCGAGAGGTCAGAGGTTCGAGTCCCGGCGAGAGAATTGCTCATTTTTCATATCTGCTGCTTCGAAATAATCTAATATCTCTACAAACATATAAGATATTTTCTCCCTTCTTCCAGCATGCCTTCGTGGTGTAACGGTAGCCCACCTCTTTACTTCAAAAATAAATAAATAAAAATAAATAAATAAAAAATCTGAAAGATTTCAGATTTTAAATTAAGTCCAAAGGGACCTTTTTTTTAACATTTTGTGTGTTACCATTATTTATTAAATATCATGTTCTTCGCACTTAAACCATAAAATTCGGTTAAAGAACAATATCGCAAAATAATTTTAAATTGAGCATATCTTTAGAATTTCCCATACACAGTCTCACGTGTTGGAGATAAAAATGTTTTTTCTCTAAAACGTTGCCATTATCCGCTTTGACATCCGTGAGTTTGCTAATCAAAAATTCGTGAAAGTTTTACAAAATATGAAATCGATAATAAAACAAATTCCAAATTTCAAATTGAGGCTTCCAGATGCCCATATTCGGGTGGAAATGTTCAATATTCAAAATTGGATGGCTCTAGGTACCGTTGTTTTATCACGATGAGAGAAACATACATACATTCATGCAGATTCTCCATTATTTAATTTCTATAAATATAATGCAGGGCGATAATATTTGGTTGCAACAATTTGAAAAGTGAAGAAACGCTTTTAGTGAATCGGCGCAAAATGCCAAAACGAAATTAATAGTCCTTCTGGGTAAATTGCCACTTTGGACTAAAAAAATATGTAAATAATTTTTAAACAATAAGCACATTTTTACATAAATCTCCACTATACATATATATTAAATTATACGTTGACTGTTTAAAATGATAAATCGGATTTCAGTACTTGTTTTAAACTATTAACGCTTTGCTTCATATTATTACAGAAATTTATTAATTACATTATTCATAAACCCTTCTCTAAATATTAGAACATGCCGCTTATAAGATCAGTTTTCTGAAGACCTTACAACAAAGTTTGACTACATCTTAAAATCAGCACTTTTGATATTTTCTGGCACATGTCTGTAACAAAAGTTGTATACTTTTATTTAAAAACGAAGAGTTTCTTCAAAATTCCATCTTAATTTTCTTACCCCAATATAGTACTGTTTGCCACATCATGACGTTGTTCTGTATTTTGCTTGTCATTTATAAACCACGATCTTAAAGCTCTCACTTAAACATCAGCATAACTTGTAGAGACATTAGGTTTTTACGAAGCAGGAGACATGAAAAATATGCAATTCCTTCGCCGGGAATCGAACCACGGACCTCTGAAATACCGGCTCAGTGTGCTGACCATTACACCACGAAGGCACGCTACGAATGTGGGAGATATACCTTATATACTCCCCTTTTTAAAGAGCGACTAGGGTTTTAGGGGACCTAGTCGCCAAATCCTGGGTGTGGAGAGTCATCATCCACAACCCTTTTAGTTCAGGCGCCACTGTAGAGACATTAAGTTATTTAGTAGCAGGAGACATGAAAAATATGCAATTCCTTCGCCGGGAATCGAACTACGGACCTCTGAAATACCGGCTCAGTGTGCTGACCATTACACCACGAAGGCACGCTACGAATGTGGGAGATATACCTTATAAACTCATCCAACCAGACCAAAAGCATTGATCCATGTCTATCATTTCCTTCAACGTCACCATCCTCTACTTATCAACTTCAATACCACTCAAAATTCAAAATACTTTATTGGCAGCGCATCCACTCCTTAAGCTCCAAACTCGAGGCTGCTTTCCATGTATTCTGAGCAGCAGGTGGCCAACAACTCCTTCATACTTTTCATCCCAACCTTATTCCCTTCCATGGAACGTGACATCAGAAGCAGAAACCTGCCAAAACTCGATAAACCTGGATCGATGGAAAGACCGACTTTCTTAAAAACCTCTTCATTGTTGACGAAATCAATTTCCAACAATGCGCTCGTCCCTTCTGCCTCTTTCTACGAGAGCAGAATCGTTGGGGTTACTGTAATTATTCGGAGGCCTTTCTCAATAATAGTCAATATCTTCGGTGTTTAGAAACTGGGACAATAAAAGTTTTGGGCGAGTCAAAAGCTAGAAATTTTGTAGTTTCGTTTTCGGAAGAGAAAGGAAGGCTTAGTTTGTGGTAATTTTTGGCAGCGTTATTGATGTAAATCAGAAGTTTCGTTATCAGCCAATCAAGATAAAAATAACAGCAATTTAAGGTTTCTGTGCGATTTTGTTAATCAAGAACGACTTGTCAAACAGATGCAGTCAAGATGACAATGGGATTCTACGCCTGATTTTTTTAGGTGAAGGAAACAATGAACTGAGGGATAATTTATATCCTTTATTTAATTTATGTAAGAAATTCTGTATTTGATGTTAAAAATAACCTTATATACCTTTCTGGAAACGCATTATTCAGAAGCATATCTAATATTTTCTCAGTTTTTGTTTTGAATCATAAAGTTTAACATCTTTTTAATGCAAGCTATTTAAAACTGATGGGTATACAACTCTATTCTTTCTTTTCAGTTTGAACTGATAAAACATACGAATGCCTTAGAGATGCTATGCCCTCGTGAAAAGTCTTTTAAGGGAAATTAACTCGTATTCATGCTACACCTCGGGAAAAAATTTTAATGCTTATGCAGCGATTTTTTGTTTGGTTGGAATTCGAACCCAGGTCAAATTACCACTATTCAGCTGTCTTATCTACTCTACCATTAGCGTGCTTCTATTTTCAGTTACTGTATTTATAATATAATTAGAAAACCCGGCGGTCATACAAATTCTGGATATTATAAATTGTAATTAAAATTCTAGATATTATAAATTGTTCTAGATATTATAGATTGTAATTAAAATATTCTATTCTAGATATTATACATTGTAATTAAAATGATTTGTGCAAAGGTATCTGCTAATTCAAACCGAGTTACTCAGGGCAGGCGGCGAGGACGCCCCTTTGCTTACTGCCCCACGAGGTTTCCCCTTCTACTTGCTTAATTGTTTAAAGTAGAGTGCAATGAAGGAAACCCCTGGCGGTACATTTCTTTCTTTTCTCAGTGGTTTCTTTTTGTCGAAAAAACCGTTTTTGTGCAGGTTTAACTCCTTTTCTCTCCTCTTCAGTTTTTTCTCCTTTCTCTCCTCCTTCTCTCTTGAATATACATGTTAAATAAAACAGAGAGAAAAGATCTACATATGGTTCTAAATAATTTACTCACTAGACTTCTTAACTACACATTAAAGTAAAGTACTGATAAACCATTTACCTCACAACATGACATCTCCAAGAGGAACGATCAGTAAACACAGCAGTTACAAAGTCAAATGGTGCGAATAAGAAGAATGGTTTCTACTAGAAATCTTTTCGTCTTTAAGACAACAAGATCATTCAAAATCACGAATAACAACCCTTTCAGGCTGAAATACTAGTTCTTATGATTCTGAAAGAAAGCGAAAGAGACGTGCATTGGATGAAAACTGCTTCTTCGAATTTTAGTTCTGATATGTAGTGCTACGTGTGATAACATGCTACAGTACAAAGAAAGAATACCTGTAATAAAGTGCAGATCCCATGCTCTTGCGTTCAAATAACATAGTCAAAGTGTGATATCTTCGAGAAGAATACCGCATTTTTTAAACTGTCAGTAATTGTCGAAACTTTCTTCATCTTTCCGTGAAATCATCCAGTAGCAGATGAAAAAATATCAGTGATCCCCAAATTACTTGTACAATAATGAATGTTTTAACTATTCATTTGGCAAATGCGGTTTCAGAGATGCTATGCGAGTAATACCCTTTTCGTACTCAGTTTCATTACACATTTTGATAAGTTAGCCTGTAGAGTCCTTAGGTCTTTTTTTTGAAGCAGAAGACGTGAAAAACATGCACTGCCCTCTCCCAGACTGGAACACTGGATTTCTTGATTACGCGTCGAATATGCTTCTAATTACACCTGGAAAGCATGCGGAAAGGAGAAAGAAAATACCTTATATATTCCCCCCTTTAAAGGACGACAGTGGACTAGAGAGTCCAATCATCAAATCCTGGTGGGGATGAATTATTCTTCACCACCTTTCAGCTGGAGAGCCGTTTAAAGAATCATTAGGTTTTCTGAAGCAGGAGACACGAAAAATATGCAGTGCCTCGCCAGGACTCGAACACAGGACTCTCGAATCAGTATCGACTATGCTTCCAATTACGCCGCGAAGGCATGCGCAAAGGAGGCAGAACGCACACTGGACAAAGAAAAAATGGCGCACTTCAATATATCCCGTTCTACTGGGCTGATTGATGGAATTCAACTTCCGTTTTTCATATGTATTAGATTTATATATACCAGTGTTCTAATATAGGTATTTTGACACCAAATCGGACTTTTTCTGAAGTGACATGCCATTTTGTTTCCACATTTCGATTTCACGACTCAAATTATGTCAAACTACCAAGTTTTGTGAAAATCGCACGAGTAGTTTTTAAAAAATTAGTTCTCAAAGTTTCACCTCCTCAGTGTTGATTGATTTTGATATATATTTATTAATATCTCTTTTTTTTATTAAACATACTTAATTCCTTCTTCCAGAATTCGAAATTTTGGCTCAATCCAAATATAATTTGCACATTTTCTATGATTTATTTTTACAATTTGTACTTTTAAATAATTTTTATAAATCTTTGTATCATAACCTATACAATTTTTAACATCATCTTAAAGTACATGTTTTTCTAGGCGCACTTTCAAAAGATTGAAGTTTTTCATTCAAAATATCCTAAGATATACGCGAATTTACACATCGACGTGTTTCGAAATTCGGCATGTTCTTTACAAGCGATAATAACGCCAAACGTGGTTAACGCACTTTGTTAAAATTATTTGAAAATAAAGAACGTGATATTTTTCGGCTCGTAATGAATGAAAAAAAGGAAAAGAAAATAGGTTGCTACAAATTAAGAAGTTCGCCCAGTGAATTTTTCTTGGCGCAAGCTGAAAAAAAATGCGCCAATATAATTTTTTTAATTTCTCCGTAAATTTAGCACCAAATTTTACAAAATTTAATATTTGGGCACAATGTGATTCGTATAATCGGAATATAAAAAACAATTGGCACGTAATTTCAGAAAAGGTCGGATTTTGTATCAAAATACCCATATTAAAACAATGCGATATATAAATATAATATATATCCTAAGTCGCGCTTTCGAGACATGAAAATCGCAATTTGAATTTCAACAATCGACCCAGTAGAACAGGAGATATAGAACTGTCTTTTTTTTTCCGCAGTGTACCTTATAAAGCAATCAACACACTACTTCAGAATTAACATTTTGTGAATAATTTTTTCTACATTTGATGGACTTGTTTGGGCATACTAAGCAACATTGCATTAAACTAGGCATTGATATTATGAAGGTTAAATCTATTAGGTACACTGCGCAAAAAAAAAAAAAAAAAAAAAAAAAAAAGAATGGGGCAGTTCTGTATCTCCCGTTGTACTGGGCCGATTGACGAAATTCAAATTGCGTTTTTCATATCTCAAAAGCGCGACTTAAAATATATATTAGATTTATATATAGCATTGTTCGAACATAGGTATTTTGACACAACATGGATCTTTTTCTAGAAAAACGTAGAATTTTTTTTCCATATTTCGATTCTACGACTCAAACTATGCCTAAATATTATATTTTGTGAAATTTGATGCGAAATTTACCGAGAAATTCCAAAATTTAACTTAATGAATTTTTATCAGTTTGTGCCAAGAATAATTTACTTGGCGAACTTCTTAATGCATGGCAACCTATTCTGCTATCCTTTGCATTGCGCAGAACAGAAAAAAAATCACATTCTTTCTACCTTTTCACTTTGTGCATAAGTGGAACAAAAGTCATACTGTTTCTTTCAAATAATTTTAGCAAACTGCGTAAACCACATTAGATGTTATTATCGCTTTCAACAAATGTGTCAAATTTCAAAATGCGCCAACATATAAATTCACTTATATCTTCGAAAATTTTGAATAAAAAGCTCTAATTTTTTGCAGGTATAATTGGAAATACATCTTCTTTAAGTTGATGGTAAAACGTTTGCAGGTTATAATTCAAAATGTTTTTTCCAAAATTTATAAAAAATATTTAAAAATACAAATTTTAAAAATAAATCGTAAAAAAGTGGGCTAATTTTACTTGGAATGAAGCTAAATTTCGAACTGTGAAAGAAGAAATCAAGTATGTGTAATAAAAAACACATATTAATAAATACATACCAAATTAAATTAACTTTGAGAAGCTAAAGGTTTAAGAGCTACTTTGTAAGAACTACTCATGCGATTTTCACAAAACTTGGCAGTTTGGCATAATTTGAGTCGTAGAATCGAAATAGGAAAAGAAATTGGCATGTCATTTCATTAAAAGTAAAATTTTGTGTCAAAATACCTATATTAAAACAATGCTATATATAAATCTAATACATATCCTAAATCGAGTTCGAGACATGGAAAACGCAATTTGAATTTCGTCTCTCGGCCCAGAAGAACGGGAGATATAGAACTGTCCCATTTGTTTTTGCGCATTGAAATTTTCGAGATCCAGTATCCTTAGTTTAAGGTAGGCTCACAGGTAGTAAGTCTTTTACAAACGGATTCTCTCCCATGGGCGTGTAGCCGTCTTGGGCTTTAAATTATTCAGTTAAACATAAATATAAGTAGTTTATGATAGGCTTATGCCGCCCAGACGGGAAAGTGATTAGTGCCTATTGCTGGGGTACCGAAAGGCTGCGAGTTCGAATCCAGGAGAAGGTTTCTATAATAAAAGGACCAATGGTTCTGGCGTTAGTAAAGGCCAAAGCCTAAACTGGCTGATGTCCGCCATTAAGAAATGCTAAAAGCTTTCATATATTATATTACTCCTAAAGAGGCTTTTTTGTTTTCATTTACACACACATATACGTTTCCAGAGCCTTTCGGATAAAGCCGCTTTGGCCTAAATATATTTCAAAATAGCTCATATTAGGATTTCTGATAACAGTCTCTTGCACTGGAGATAAATATTTTTTATTCTGTTCAACGTGTACCACTGCTCGCTTTGAAATTGTTGTGTTTTTTAATCAAAAATTAGTTAAAACTTTAATACAGAGTACGTAAAGATAATAAAACAAATTTGAAACTCAAATTTCGGTGCCCATATTCTGGTGGAGGACAAAATTTTTTTAAACTGGATGGCTCTGGGTACCGTTGCGTTTTCACAGTGCGAGAAATATACGAATTCATACGGACTCTTCATTATTTAATTTCTTTTAATATAACACAGGGCGATATTATTTGGCGGCAACAATTTGAAAAATGATCCGACACAAAATGGCCTTTCTAGGCTAATGCTCCTTTGGGCTAAACAAATGGTAGATCTATCATTGAGGTAATCTATAACAAATATAAACCGAAAAATACCCATTTACTTATAATGAGCCAATGTTAAGTATTAAAGGTAACAATCGAGTAAAATTTACCTAATTAAAACTCTAATTGAGACTTGTTCTTCAGTAACTTTCGTTTTCCCACATTTCTTGTATTTTCTCTATTCGGAATAAGAGGAATTTCTGAACGTTTCTCCGAGAAACAAAAGTTTTCTGGTCTAATGAGATTACTGAATAAGGAATACTACAAATATTTGTTTACGGTCCTGTTTAACGAAGAAAGTTAGTTAGCTAAAGTTTCACTGGCTTTAAACTATTTTATGGCTGTAAATCGGTAACCTAGAAAAAGGCTATTTTACTTGCTGTGTAATAAAAGGCACAGTTTTATGGGCTGTTTAACTACAGTGTGCATTCAACGTGGAATTTCTTTTTCCGAAGCAGTTTTATGCTCCAGTTGTAACAACAAACGAATGTCAGTGAAGGTCACGGTCATTCCATTACCCTTCATGGTCCTCAAATTGTATTACAAGAAACTTCTAATGGAAGATAAGTCATTGACTAATTGCTAAATAAATTACTATAAATTACATTTTAATTTGCAATGTATTCTGGCTTATCGAAATTGTAATTGTAGTAGCAATTATGCTTCTATCCATAAAAACAAAATTAGCAGTGCAGTAAGTTTCTAATTCGTTCGTTAAGTTTCTACTGCGGAAGATACACAGAACAATGAAAAATATAAAATTCTTATAAACACTAGTTTCGTTTGGATTTTAGGTAAAACTATATTGAAAAAAGGATCTAATGGAGGATTAAAGGAAAGGGATCTAATGTGACCTTGAAATCAAATCCGCTTTATATAAAACCAGCTAACACCTGCCCGCTTTGTTGGGCACACTATCTATTTGAATGTGAACCTAAACTTCTTATATGGACGAAATGTCTAATTTCGAATTGATAATGAATGTAAATTTTTTAAATTCAAAGTCGGGAATTATAGTGCTAGTCAGTGAATCGCACACAAAAAACTCACACACATAAAAAAAAAGTTTCGACTTAGTGCCGCCTGTGATGGTACAGTCAAATACCGAAAATCCGCCCACCTGACATCCGCCAACTCCTGAAATCCGCATTGCCTCTCAAAATATAAACATTCAATTTAGAGGTTCCAGAAACCGCAACATGGAGAATGAAATACCGAAAAAAAAATATTTATCCAATAATGACGTCATAATTACCGAATAATAATGATTCTGTGTTAGTGGCAGAAAAAAACCTAGGCCCAGAAGAGGTTTTTAATATGGATGATGTCTTCAGATGAGCCAACACTGGCATATCAAATAACGGATGATGAAATCATTGGCTCTATTTTGAACTCGCCACAGTAAGAAAACGATTCCGACAACGACACAGATCGTGAGTTTGATAGGAGTGAGAAAATATCTTTTAATGAAGGTTTGGAACATGGGGGAAAATACCTAAAATATTTAGAATAACAGAGCTGTGCCACAAAGCAAAGGATTATAACCCTATACAATTAAAAAAAATTTACTCTGCAGCACCCTAAAGTTTTAAAACAAACCTCTACAAAACAAATGTTTGAAATATATTAAAAAAATGAAATATTCAATGCTTTATTAATATCCCTTATTTTTACATGTCATTAATGCTTTAAACTATTCCTGCTATCACTAATATAAATGAATAATATAATATATACATATAATAATTTAACGCATATAATAAATTAACGTACTAATGTATATTATTGTATATGATAATTTAATTAAATGTAATTAATATGCCTTTTTTATTTATTTTTCACTTTTAGTCTGAATATTATGATTTAGCTTTTCCTTCCTGAAAATCGCAAAATCCTAAAATTCGCACAACCTTTGGTCCCAAGCGTTGCGGATTTCTGGACTTCTACTGCATACCAAAAATCCATTTTGGACAGGATTTACGTAAAATCCGTTTTTGTGCACGTCTACATCGTGGAATGAGTAACTATGCCAATTTTCAAGTCAATCGGGTGCATAGTTTCGGAGATCTCGTGATGAGTCACTGGTATTTCGCTTATATATATATATATATATATAGATAGATAGATAGATAGATGAGCATAATACTGTTATAATGCAGCATTAATAAATAATAATGTCAGTCATAATATATACTGTCTATCTGCGATTGGTAGTGCCTGTGACGGTATAGCAAAAATCCATTTTGGACAGGATTTACGTACAATGCGTTCTTAGTGCGCGTCTACATCGTGGAATGAGTAACTATGCAAATTTTTAAGTCAATGGGGTGTATAGTTTCGGAGATCTAGTGATGAGCCAGTAGTATTTCGCTTATACACAGTCCAGTCACATTAATGTGACCATCTGTCAAAAGCCAGAATAACCACCTTTCGCAGAGCGGACTGCTGCGAGACGTGCAGGAAGAGAGTCACATAGGTCCCTGAAGGTGTTCTCTGGGATGTTGAGCCATGCCGACTCTAATGCCGTGGCCAGCTGCGCTAGATTACGCGGTTGAGGATCCATGGCGCGAACAACTCGATCGAGATGGTCTCACAGATGCTCGATTGGGTTTAAGTCAGGTGAGTTTGCTGGCCAGGGGAGGACGGTAAACTCATCCTGGTGCTCTTCGAACCACGCACGTACACTGGCAGCTGTATGGCACCTCGCATTGTCCTGCTGGAAGATGCCATCATCCTGAGGAAAAACAATGCGCATGTAGGGGTGAACATGGTCCGCAAGGACAGATGCGTACTTGTATTGATCCATTGTGCCTTCCACAATGATCAGTGAACCTAGAGAATGCC